>CAUYON010040772.1:0-18800 GCA_963573935.1 Arctocebus calabarensis
TTTTTTTTTTTCCTCTTCTATTTTTAATAGAGATGGGGTCTGGCTTTTGCTCAGGCTGGCCCCAAACTTGTGAGCTCAAGCAATCTACCTGCCTCAGCTTCCCAGAGTGGTAGGATTACAGGAGTGAGCCACTACACCTGGCCTGCTTCTCCACAATCTAATCTATTTTCAATACGTTCTACCCCATCTTTACATTCTCTCATTGTCTCCTTCATTTCTTTAAGCTCCTCCCTATCCTTTCAATATCCTATACATCTCTGGTCTGACCTTTTTTAGAGACAAGAGTCTCACTTTGTCACCACTATTATAGTGCTATGGCATCATACCTCCCAGCAATCTCAAACTCCTGGGCTTAAGTCTTGCCTCAGCCTCCCAAGGAGCTGAGACTGCAGGCACCCATAATAATGCCCAGCTATTTTTTAGAGATGAGGTCTCCCTCTGGCTCAGGCTGGTCTCGAACTTGTGAGCTCAGGCAATCCATCCACCTTGGTCTCCCAAGTGCTGGGATTACATGCTTGAGCCACTGCACTTGGCTCTCGTCTGACTTTTGGTTCTGTCTTTCCATTTTCTCATCCATTTCCTTTATTGTGTTAATCATCTATATTTTAAATTCCCTTTCTGTCAAATCAATTAACTCTTTATAAGAAGAATCTTCTATAAAAGCTGCCTGGTGCTACCTTAGAGGAGTTGTTCTATTTTGGTTTTTCATGGGGCCTGAATTTTTCTTTCTTTTTTTTTAAAAGAGACAGAGTCTCACTTTATCATCCTCAGTAGAGTGCCATGGCATCACAGCTCACAGCAACCTCCAACTCCTGAGCTTAGGCGAATCTCTTGCCTCAGCCTCCCAAGTAGCTGGGACTACAGGTGCCCACCATAATACCCGGCTATTTTTTGTTGCAGTTTGACTAGGGCCAGGTTCAAACCTGCCACCCTTAGTATTTGGGGCTGGAGCCCTACTCACTGAGCCACAGGCATCTGAGTTTTTCTGTTGGTTCCTCCTCATGTGTGCTTTCTTCTTTTTTACTTCCTTGTGGTCCTTTTTCCTTCCCACTTCTTCTTTTGCTTCAAATTATGTCTCAGAGTTTAGGTGGTGAAGAGGCCTCTTAGTATGAGGCCAAAAGGAGGAAAAAGGTAAAGAGCGAGCAGGGAGAAACAAGAGGAAAAGAAAGAAAGAGGAAAGAAGAAGAGAAGGGGGAATAACAGAAAAAAATCTTGAGGGCGGCGCCTGTGGCTCAGCGAGTAGGGCACCGGCCCCATATACTGAGGGTGGCAGGTTCAAACCCGGCCTCGGCCGAACTGCAAAACAAAAAACTAGCCGGGTGTGTGGCAGGCACCTGTAATCCCAGCTACTCGGGAGGCTGAGGCAAGAGAATCGCCTAAGTCCAGGGAGGTTGCTGTGAGCTGTGTGACGCCACGGCACTCCACCGAGGGCGATAAAGTGAGACTCTGTCTCTACAAAAAAAAAAAAAAAATCTTGAACAGGAGAAAGGAAGAGAGGATAAGAGCAATGGAAGAAATGGTAGTGATCAGCACAGTGCTAAGGCCACGCCTATAACTCCAGGGCTTTGAGGGACGGGACTAGGTTGAAATCAGATGCTCCTGACCGCCTGAGGGAAGCCAAACTCTTCCTTGTGTCAGGTGTCCACTACTCCTATTCCTACACTATATCCAGCACATTTGGCACAGACTTTCCAGAAAAATAGCTTCTGTTTAATCTTTTAATTCACAATTTTATTTATTTATATTTAGGTAGTTGTTTTTTTGTACTATAAAGGAATTTTAGCATTTACTTTTTAACAGATTTTGATGTAAGAAATCTTATGTAACGAATAATTACAAAACATAAGAACAGATGTAAGGTACAGGAAATCTTATGTACTGGTAACAAATTTGTGATAGGTACGTATCAGAGAAGGCCAAGAATTCTTCCTCACTGTCAATATCATAAGCATCATCTTCTTCAATTCTACATTACTGTGTCTTCCAAAGAGTCATTTTTCTCATTCTGATAAATTTCATTGTTCTTTGTTCTATCCACGACATTGCTGACTCCACATTTTTAAAAACAATTTTACAACTACTTCTTTCTTAATACCATTCCATGATCCTAGGATCCAATCATAAACCTCAGTGGTGGGTACTTTCTTAAGTCTGCCTGGAGGTGTTAAATGATTACCAGCTGACTGCATCCATGTTGTACACCTTTCTTCACTTGGGCCTTATGTTGGTCTCTGTTGACCAAAAATGCTTTCCTTGAAAGTTCTTTGTAAATTCAACAAAACTGATTACCATATTCCGGGGTATTATTTTGCATATAGATATTATTGTTGTTTTCTAAAGTTGTTATACTCTTAATGAGTAAGTATTGTTAGATAATTGCAAAACTTACTTCATCTCCCTATGCCAATTACCAACTGAAAATTTCAAACTTATGACCTGCCCCTAACGGCTCTTCCTGCCAGAGCAGTAACTTCTTAATTGGCTATTCTACCATCCCGGCATCATTCTAAGACTTCCCGTAACTGAACCTAAATAAGGGTGCACGTTTTTTGACTCTTACTCTCTCTCTCCCCCCCTCTTTCCCTCTCTCTCTCTTTTTCTCCTCTCCCCCCACTTTTCTCTCTTCCTTGATGCTGCTTTACAAAAATCCCTTGCCAATAAAGCCCTTTTGTACAAATCTTGTTGATCTGTGAGATCTCTGCCGGTTGAGTGCTGCCCTTTCAAGTATAAATAATTAAAAATATGTATATAGACACAAATCAGCACTACCCATATATAATGCACATCCTTACTTTTACCTCAAAAATTTGGGCAAAAACATGCACATAATACACAGTAAAATATGGTATATAATAACTCTCAGTAAACTACGAATGGAAGAAAATATACTCAACATAATAAATGGTATCTACAAAGAAACTAGAGCCAATATCATCATACTTAATGAGGACACGGAATACCTTCCCTGTAAGATCAGAATACCAGCTCTCACCACTCCTTTTTACCATCATATTAATATTAGAGGTCCTGAGCAGTGAAACAAAGCCCAGAAAAATAAATGTCTTATCTAGGAAACAAAAATCATTGCCCATGTAGACTGAAAGAACCAAGCTGACTCCATTTTGTTAAAACTAACTCATTTTCGGCTCAGCGCCTGTGGCTCAACAGCTAAGCTGGCGGGTTCGAATCCAGCCAGGGCCTGCCAAACAACAATGATGGCCGCAACCAAAAAATGGCCGGGCATTGTGGCAGACGCCTGCAGTCCCAGCTACTTGGGAGGCGGAGGCAAGAGACTCGCTTGAGCCCAGGAATTGGAGGTTGCTGTGAGCTGTGTGATGCCACAGCACTCTATCCAGGGAGACAGCTTGAGGCTCTGTCTCAAAAAAAAACAAACAAAAAACTAACTCATTTTGTCCCACAGCCTTTCACTAATCCTTCAATTTGCAGCTGCATAACAAAGGTCAATTTGCAGTTGCATACCAAAGGTGATAGGCAACCTGCTTCCTCCCCCACCCCCAGCTCTGGTATGTCGGTCTCGGCCCCAGTAGTAGTAAATCGTTCTCCCAGCTAATTAGCCTAGAACAGACATTGTCCAGTCCCCTAAGCCCCTATCAGCTCTCCCCAGCAGTTCGCCCAACACCCCCTCCCTTTGTTCCTTTCTGTACCCTTATAACTGCTCTCCCCTCTGCGGTCGAGGCTTCTCTGCTCTCCTGCTGCATCAGGGACAGGAAGCCTTAGCTGAGCTAGCTAATAAACTCCCTCTTGCTTTTGCATTGGACTGGGTCATTGAGTGATTGATGGGGGACCCTGTGACTTGGGCACAACAAGACAATCCTAAAGATCTACCAGAAAAAAGTACTAGAAATAAAAAGCAAATTTATTAAAGTCATATTATATAGGGTCAGTAAATAAAAATAAATGGTATTTCTGTTTCTAGCAATAGTAGGGATCACGATGAAATCTGCCCTTTACCCTTGATCTGGTTTGCTGAAAGATCAACTCACAACTAGGGTAGAGTAGTAAGAGAAAGGCTTATTTTCAAATACCATGTGCATGAGGGGGAAACACAAGAATGATTTCCCAAAGTTTCAGTGATGGTCAGATAGTTTCACAGATGGCTTTTGGAAGGGGGGGGGAGGAGGAAAGTATAGATGTAGTAAGTGGATGCTGGGGGGATCGGTAGATGGAGGGAAACAGATTAATTTGTAAATTAACCTGGGAGAAAGGTATTATGCTTCAAATGACCTTGGAGTTAGGTCTGTTAGCATGTGAAAAGGAGGGCAGCAGTCTTTTCTGATTCTAAATCAGGTTACTCAGGTTTTATAGAGGCCAATACTTTCTGATCATGAATGGCCTTTTAATTCCAAATTTTTTTTATATCAAGAAATAATATTTTGGGGTGAAATTTCCTTAGCTCCCTCAGAATACCAATGACTTTCTGTACATATTGACAAGCTGATTCTAAAAGTTATAAGAGAAAGTAAAGAAACTTTAATAGAATAATTTTGAAAAAGGGAAACAAGGTTGGAGGATTCTCACTAAGTGATTTCAATCCTCACCAGAAAACTGCAGTAATCAAGGTAGTGTGGTATTGTTTGAAAGGACAGACACAGACGAATGGAACAGAAGAGTCCAGAAATAGACCCCACATGTATGTAAATAATGGATTTTCAAAGCAGTACAAAGGAATTGAATAGAAAAGCTCATTTTTCCAACAAATGATGTTGAAACAATCAGATATCCCTAAAATTAACAGAAAATGGCTCATAAACTCAAATATAAAATGAAGAAGTATACAACTTCTAGAAGAAAACATAGACAACACTATTTGTGACACTCAGGTAGTCAATGATTTCTCATTACAATAACAAAACCAAGAGGGACCAGCTCAAATTTATTAATTTGATAATAAAATGTGGAGTTACCTTATAGGTACAACAGAGACAAAACTGCAAGCCTGGTAGCCTGGGCACACACAATCAAAAAACTTTGACCCCCTACCTATCAAGACCCAGAGCCAATAATTCTTCCCCTCAGAACTAAGAAGGCTATGATATGACTGGAACTTGAAGGCTGAAACTCCTTCAGAAATGAAGGGTCCGTTGACCTGGAAGATCTGAGACTAAAATCTGCCTCAACAAACCGTAAAGTGGTCAAATCAGACCCTGCCAAGCCAACGTTCTTAAATCTTTTTCCTTACCCTTGAGCCCATAAACTTGCGCCAGATCCCAAACTGGGGAAATAGATTTAAGCCCACTCCTTTTTCCTTGTTCTTTAGTTTCACAATAATACCTTACTTTTCTTTTTCCTTCTTATTTTCAATTTTTTGGACAGAGTCTCAGTCACCTTAGAGTTGAGTGCATTAGAGTAACAGCTCACAGTAACCTCAAACTCTTGGGCTCAAATAGTCCTTTGAGCTCAGTCTCCTGAGTAGCTGGGACTACAGGTGCCTGCCATAACTCCTAGCTAGTTTTTTCTATTTTTAGTGGATACAGGATCTTACTCCTGCTCAGAGTGCCCTGAGCTCAAGCAAATTACCAGTCTCAACCTACCGGAGTGCTAGGATTACAGGTGTGAGTCACCGTGTCCAGCCTTACTGCCTCTCTTTTCTTAAAAGCAAGTGCCACATGGTAATGGCTTCTGTGTGCATTGGGCAGTGAACTCATTTGCTCAAAAACACATGAATTCTTATTTAAGTGGACCTTCATTAAAATAAAAAACTTTTCTTCTTCATAAAACACTATTAAGGTGTTACAGGTGGGGGCGGAGCCTGTGGCCTCCATATACCAAGGGTGGTGGGTTCAAACCCAGCCCCAGCCAAACTGCAACAAAAAAATAGCCAGGCGTTGTGGCGGGCACCTGTAGTCCCAGCTACTCGGGAGGCTGAGGCAAGAGAATCACCTGAGCCCAGGAGTTGGAGGTTACTGTGAGCTGTGTGATGGCACAGCACTCTACCAAGGGCCATGAAGTGAAATTCCGTCTCTACAAAAAAAAAAGATGTTACATGTGAAGAGGGTCTGGGCCGCCCATTGCTGTCACCCCCAATGTCAGAGTTAAGGATAGGTCCACCAAACTTTGTCAGAAGGCCAGTGGTTCTGGAGAACAGCGAGAGTAGCCTCTCTAAAACTGTTCTGTTCTTCCATTTCCAAAATCACAAGTTTTATATATAATGGTTCACAATAAAGACCACAATAACCCTATTTTAAATAACAATCAGCACAATTCAATGACAATCTATTACAACATTTCCAGTTCAAAAGTTAATTCCTAAACTATTCAAGATGGGCATCTTTAGGGTGGGAGTTAAATTTAGGAAACAATGTAGGGATCGTGGCGAAACTTCCCCTTTTTCTTTTGTTTGGTTCGCTGAAAGATCAACTCACAATTATGGTACATTAGTAAGAGAAAGACTTATTTCCAAAAACCATGCACTTTGCGGAAACCACATGAATGATGGTCAGGAGAACCTCATAGATGGCTTTTGGCAGGGAGCGGGGAGAATGTGGAAAGTATAGGTGCAGTAAGTGGTTTTTTTTGGGGGGGGGGGCATGTAGATAGAGGAAAACAGATTGATTTGTAAATTAACCTGAGAGACAGGATTGTGCTTCAGATGACCTTGAAGCCAGGTTATTAGCATGTGATAAGGAGGCCAGCAGCCCCTCTAGATTTTAGGTAGATAGAGGAAAGGTTTCATTTAATGTTTTGTAATTATGAATGGCCTTTCATTCAAAATAATCTCTATAACAAGGAGTCATGTTTTGGGGCAAAATTTCCTTAGCTCCTTCAACAGTAAGAATGAGAGACAGGTGACCAGACCAGCTGTATCGTGATGGCCCTAGCCTGACAGACTCCATCTTACTTTTACTAAATGTGCTTTCAAAGGGAATGAAAAAACAAGCCAGAGGCTGGCAGAAAATATTTGCCAAACTCATATCTGATTTGTACCCATCAAATACAAAGTATATGCAAAAGTCAATAAGAAAACAAAACAATTCAATAAAAATGGGAGCTAAAAATCTGAACAGAAATGCCACCAAGAAAGAAATAGGGATGCAAAATGAGCACATTAAAAGATGTTTACCGCTGGTGCCTGTGGCTCAGTGAGTAGGGTGCCAACCCCACATACTGAGGGTGGTGAGTTCAAACCGGCCCCCAGCCAAACTGCAACAATAACAGAAAAAAAGACGTTTACCATTACTGGCCAAAGAAATGCAAATTAAAGTTAAAAGGAGACACCCTTAACTCATTTATCACTAAAATAGAACAAAACAAAACAAAACCTTTGCAATAAGCAGAACATCAGAAATGCCCATATTCTGCTGGTAAGAATTCAAAAGATACAACCACTTTGAAAATGTAAGTCTCCTATAAACATACTCTTAACATAGCTCAGCAATCTCACTGCTAGAAACTAAAAGAACTAAGGAAATTTCACCCTAATGACTATTTGTTAAAAGAGTACTTTAAGGCTGGGCATGGGGGCTCACGCCTGTAATCCTAGCACTCTGGGCAGCATAGGCAGTGGATCGCTTGAGCTCAGGAGTTTGAAACCAGCCTAAGCAAGAGTGAGATCACATCTCTAAAACATAGTCTCAGGCGTTATGGTGAGTACCTGTCATCCCAGTTACTTGGGAAGCTGAGGCAAGAGGATCACTTGAGTATAAGAGCTTCATGTTGCTGTGAGCTATGATGCCAAAGCACTCTACTCAGGGCACCAGAGTGAGTCTCTGAAAAGAATACTTTGAATTAAAAGGCCATTGGAGATCAGAAAGCATTTAAACCCAACTGACCTCATCAAAAGATCAGAGGGGGACAACTGATTTTCTATCCCCACCCAAAATGCTAGGCAACCCATCTCTCAGACTAATTGACAAGTCAACCTGTTTCCCCATCTATTCATCCTCCCCTAGTAACCACTTGTTGCATCTTATACTCTACATCCCCCCGCCCATCATAAAAGGCATCTATTAAGGTATCTGACCATCACTGAGACATTGAGTAATCACATTTGGTCCCCATGTGCATGATATTTCAAAATAATCCACTTTAATTAAGTAATTTATTGATTAATCTGCTTTAGTTGTGAATTGATCTTTCAGTGAACTTTTTGGGGAAAAGGGCAAGTTTTCCCATGTCCCTCCAATATTTACCCAAGCAAACTGAACACATATGTTCATATAAAACCCTGTAGACGAATGTTATGGCAGCATAATTCATAATTACCCCAAATGAGCAAAAGCAAAATGTCCATCAACTGCATCAACAATGTGTGGTACATCCTTACATTGTGATACTGCTCAACAATAAAATGGACTACTGATTCACAGTACAGGGATGATCTCAAATTTGTGAAGCTAAACAAGCCAGAATCAAAATACTATATACTATATACTATCATTCAGACTATATGGATTTCACAGAGATGACATTCTGGAAATGGTGAAAGTACAGAGAAAGAAAACAGATTAGTGTTTGAGGGACTACAGAGTGATGTGAAGGAAAGTTGAGGGGAATGGGAATTGTTCATATTTTGACTGTCGTGAATGTGTACAGTTGTGAGATCAACATCACAATCAAAACTTTACAAACTGTGTATTACAAATGGTAAGTTTTACTTCACGAAAATTTTAACTCAAGATCCCTGATTAGAAAAAAATTAATTATAATGCTTTTTTAAAAAAAAATTCTCTTTGCTATCTGATTGAAATAAAAATTATTAGATAATTGCACAACTTTGTCTATCCCGATTACCCACTGAAAAGCTCAAACTTATGGCCCGCCCCCTACTACTCTTTGCACCAGAGCAGTAACACCTTATTGGCTGTTCTACCATCCCGACACCTCCCCTAACCGAGACTGTATCAGATGCCCTTGTCTTCTGCTCTCTCTCTCTCCCATCTCCCGTGTGTGTCTCTTCTCCTCTCCTCTCTCTTTCTTCCCCCTTCTGTCTCCTTTCCTCTCTTCCTCCATTTCTCTCTCTCTCTCCCTTCCTCCTTCCCCCGCCAATAAAGACCTTTTGTACAAGCCTTGGTGTTCTGTAAATTTTGTGCCGGTTGAGTGCCCCCCCTTACAAGTGACAAGTTTCTTAAGAAATAGAATAAAAGCTCTTTTCTCTCCTATCCCCCCGTGTGTGTCTTTTTTCTTCTCCTCTTCTCTTCTCTCTCTCCTCTCTTCCCCTGTTTCTCTCTCTCTCCTCCTCCATAATGCTGCTCTGCAGCTTCCCCCACCAATAAAGACCTTTCATACAAGCAAAAAAAAAAAAAAGAAATGGAATAAAAATAATGAAAATAGCTAAAGGGTAAATGGGTGGGTAATGGAAAATTAGGGCAAAAGAAACCACAAGGACGAAGTTTGTTATTGTTGCAAATACCCATTTGCTGACCAAGAGAAATGATACAAGCCTAGTGCATCGTGGTCTGTCACATAAAGGGAATCCCCCCTCCGCCCATCTGTAAATTCTACTCGTCTTCTGTTGACCTTGTTTTCTTCACTCCCTCTTCACCACTGAGCACTGGGACACTCCCGGGGGGGGGGGGGGCTGGCTCCCTACATTTTGCCTCACAAATGATTAGCTTAATTGCTTTGTTCCCACACATAAATTGAAACAAATTTTTTCTTAATTGAACTCTAATAGTTGCCTCTCTCAAAACCCTGAAATTCGATTCCTCCTCAGTTGTAGTCAGAACACTACCATGAGGTTCGTCTGTCAAGAAGAGATGAACCTCAGCGTAAAACATTTCCTATCTACACTATGATCATCCTACTTCCCCACCCTTGCTTGCTCCTCTTTATAAAAGAAAAGCCCCTCCTTTTTTGTAACCTAACATCTGAGGACATGCAGATTCTCCCTATTTCAAAAGTCCTTCTCTCCATCTTTCTCCCATTATTGCAATGGTCCTTTATCCCTCTTGCAATAAAATTTTTCCTTATCTAAATTTAGAGTTTTGTTTGTATATATGTTTGTTAAAACTGAAACTAAAAAGAGAAGCTTGTGGGAACACACCTCCAATATTAAGGTAAATTTTCATCATCACTTTGCTCATAGAAACTAAAAATAGGAAAATCTCAAGTCATTTTCTTGCCCTGCCTCTTTTATGACCTTGGGCAAGTCATAAAATTGTGAAGCTTGAATTGATTCCTTTATGAAGCAGAATCACAACCCTCCCTCCAAGTGTATTGCAGGGATTGAATGAGTAATGAGAGGTCAGCAATTTATAAGGCCCCCTCATGTGGCCTTTACTTGGAATACAGGCCTCTCCTCCACTGTCTGTTGATTACTGAAAAGAGTTTCTATCTTATAAGAATCACTTTAAATTTTTGAACGATTTTAACTGTGATTACTCCTATAGGGAAAAAAAAGATGAATGAAGAAAAATAAAATTTAGCAAAAACTAACTCTGTGTAAGCACTGTTGATTTTTTAACTTTACTGTGTTTTTTTTTATTTTTCAATGTTTGGTTTTTTTATATATTTTTTATTGTCTCTATTATTAAATCATAGCCGTGTACAATAGTGCAATCAAGGGGGGTACAATGTGCTGGTTTCATATACAATCTGAACTATTTTCATCAAACTGATTAACATAGCATTCTTGGCAATTTCTCAGTTATTATATGAAGACTTTACTGTGTTTTATTAAAATAACTTCAAGCAACCCAGAGAGATTTATAGAAAGAACAATGAACCCTAAACTAGACAACACAATGTAATGAAAATAAAATATTTCAAGGGTGAAAGGAAATTCACTTTTTTTTAAGTATGGCATTTTATAGGATAATAAAATATCACGTAGTGTTATTTTGCAAACTAAAAATTTAAGGAAGGGTTTTAAATGAGGGAGAACTGAACTAGACTGTCTTTGCTTGAGGCTTAGCAAAATTATACTGCCTCCAAGCTAGAGAACTGATTTTGACATAAGAAAGCATTTTTAAATTACTAGTTTTTAAGACTGAAAACATTTTATTACCTCAGACTCAGAGAAGTAGCAGTTTTATTCTTCATTTATCTTTTCAGACTCAAGGTTTAGCCTTAAGGTTAGATAGTTCTAACTTTCCTTCTCTTTTTCTCATATTGAAGGATTCTTCTTCACCTCAATAGTTTTCTTTCCTTGTTTCTTAATATCAAGGAGCAATTTAACTAAGATTATAATTATAATTCCTGT
Organism: Arctocebus calabarensis; assembly: GCA_963573935.1. Classification (NCBI taxonomy): domain Eukaryota; kingdom Metazoa; phylum Chordata; class Mammalia; order Primates; family Lorisidae; genus Arctocebus; species Arctocebus calabarensis. Next base: position 11,162 of record CAUYON010040772.1, read on the forward strand.
ATTATAAAAAAAACAGGAAACCAAACATTTTGGGTCCAAGACCATTGATTCCAATGAATTCTATTTACTTTATTTTGGTATTTAAAATTTTAAACATTTTTTCTTACAAGAAAAAATATGCTAGCATTCTAGTAGGCCAAGACAGGTGCATTGCTTTAGCTTAGGAGTCCAAGATCAGACTCGGCAAAAAGAGAACCCATCTTTACTAAAAGTAGAAAAAACTAGCTGGACATTGTTATAGGCACCTGTAGTCTTCTAAGCTACTTGGGAAGTTGAGGCAAGAAGATGGCTTGAGCCCCAGAGATTGAGAGTGCTGTTAACTGTGATGCCCAGCACTCTACTCAGGGTAATAGAGTGAGACTCTGTGTCAGAAGAAAGGAAAGAAAAAAAAAAAAAAACAGAATGAAAGAAACAAAGAAAGATTAGTTACTTCGTAAACTTGTATGTGCAGATAGCTTATTCAGGAGGTGAATATATTAATTAATATGTCTATTTACTTCTTCCATACTGAACAATAGCAACCACTTTTTATACACTGTGAGTTATACTATGCATATATTTTCAGCTTTGAGCTTAATGACTCATTTTAATTGTGAATTTTTATTATACTTTAGAATATCTCTCATTTGTTCTTGCCTGAGCCAGTGGTTTGCTTTTATTTCAATTCTGGTTATTAAAATTATTGGTCCAAAGTTTGCTTTTATTGGGGGTTTTTGTGTATATATTTTTTAATTTAAGCAAAAATTATTGCTTTGTAGGAAAAAGACACATGAGAATGTTTTTTAAATAACAATAGCAATATTACTGTGTTTTAAGGTTTTTTGCCCAGTGTTTAAAGACTATTAAACATATACATACGATATAGTTGAAATTGCAAAAATCCAGAAACATTGGAGCATATATTTGGTTTTGTAATTTTTTAACCTAGACATCCCTATGATTGAGTTTTCTTTGTATAAAGTGAAATGTGGAAACCAGGCATTCCACAAGATCTTGTAAAAGCCAGTATCCTAAGATCTATTTAAATTCATTTAGAGTTTAAGTATTCATTTAGATGCCTTTCTTTATTCAATCATTTTTCCACCAAAAAAAATGGAATATTGAATATGGTCAGTCTATAATCTATTGAACATTTATCATGAACAAAAACAATAAACAAAAACTATTACCTGCATAACACACTTCCTATTACATTACATTGGATTTTGCAAATAAATGAACAAACACAACTTCTCCACTTCTTCGATTCCCTTCCTCCATCCTTCCTCACTCCTCTCCCATCACACACAGTCATCACTGCCTCAGAGTAGTCCAGGTGCTGCCAAAATCCCAGTAGGTTACAAACAATAGACATTTAGTTCTCACAGCTCTGGAGGTTGGGAAGTCCAGGATCAAGGCTCTGGCAGGTTCAGTGTCTGGTGAGGGCTGCTTCCTGATTCACACATGGCACCTTCTCGTGTGACATAAGAGATGAGGCTACTGTCTGAGGTCACTTTCACAAGGCCACTAAGTCCAGTCATGAGGGCTCTCACCCCATCACCTAATCACTTCCTAAGACTCCATCTGCTAATACAAGCCTTTTGGGTGTTAAGATTGCAACACATGAATTTTCAAGAAACATAAACATGCAGACCTTAGTATTCACATATTCTGATATATTTTCCTGAGTTTTCCTAGTATTAATGGAAGTGACACATAAAGTTGTGTATCATTTATATCACATTTGTATCTTTGTGACCCCCAAAGAATAAAATGTGTTTAATCACTTGTGTAGCTGTGCTGAGCACCATATGGAAATTATTGCAACCATATTTTAGTTTTGTTTAGTTTTATAATTATAAAATTAATATGCTTCTTCCAAATGACAGCTATGTTACTCAAGGTCATGCCTGAGTGGCAGACCTTTCAAAGTGAACATTTCATGTTCTGTAGAGGAATCGTAAGAGAGTTCAAATCCTAAGCTTTGCTTTCTTTTGATGCCAATGGTGCGTTATTTTTCAGTCAGCCAGTCTACTTTTCTGAGCCTCTCTTTATTTGCAAAACATAGATAATGATCTTTGCTTTGTGTGATTTATGGGATTAATCTCAGGATAAAAGGAATCACTACATGTCAAAGTCCATGTGAAAAAATGTTTTATTCAAACTGAAATCTTACTTCTTAGATATCTTATGCACATGCTTACCTGTTTTTCCTTTTGTGGGGTCTTAAAAAAATCTCTGGGTTCTTATAACTTTTAGTTTTAAAAGTCAAGACTGGAAACACATAAATGTTCTGTTTCTAAACTCACTGTTAAGTAATGCTATTTATATTTTCCTATTACTTCTGTTTTTACTTGTTCTTACAAAAAGCTGTCAAGAAATACTACAAGTTTGATTAAATATATTTTTTAAATGACTGTTTAAGAGTGACTTTAGTAATGCTAGAAAGCTTTTAAATATTTTTAGATGTAAAATTATCTCTCAAATTCCCTGGAAGCTTTCACTCCTGATGAAGGCCAAAGAGATCATAAAAATCTTGCTCTCACCTAAGCATGTGTCTTAGAGCTACATGCTTGCCTTTCCAAAACATTAAACATTAACACTAGATTCAAATATATGGTCACAAAAATAATCTCACAGCTTCAAAATTACCTTTGTTTGTTGCTCATTGGGGTGGATATACAATAGATTTTCAGTTAGGTAAACCAACCAAAAACAATAGATTTGCTTAAAGTCATGTAATCACTCAGTATGGCAAGGTGTTAATGTGCTGGAACCAAAAATAGTTTCATAGGCTCAAATCATCCCACTCCAGGGAACACACCATCATTACTTGAAATGACCCACGGAATTGCCTAGCTAATTTAAATTTACCATCTTTTTCTGGCTTTGGCTTTTCATCTACTCATGCCTCAGCAAAATTCCACTTTGTACTTGCCCTATCTCTTATATTTAGAACTGTTTTCCTTGATTGAACCATGCCCCAATTTGAAAACAAATCTATCACTTGCATTTTTTTCTTCCATTTCTCTTTTCTCCCACTACGAAGATCAGTGTTAACTCTGGAGCTAAGAGCAGAGCAATACACATACAATACACTTCCTAGGATCTGAGAGCCTGTTTGTGCCTTCAACATTTAAAAGAATATTCCTTGCAGGGATCAGTGGCTCACACCTATAATCCTAGGACTGTGGGAGGCCAAACTGGTATGGTCACTTGACTCAGGAGTTGGAGACCAGGCTGAGCAAGAGCGAAACTCCATCTCTACTAAAAATGGAAAAAATTAACTTGGCATTGCAGTATGCACCTTTAGTCCCAGCTACTTGGAGGACAGAGGCAAGAGAATCACTTGCGCCCAAGAGGTTGAAGTTGCAGTGACCTACAAGCCATGGCATTCTACCCAGGGTGGCAGAGTCAGACTCTGTCTCAAAAAACAAAACACAATCATCAAAATGAAACAAAATAGCAACAACAAAAGAACTTTCCTCCTGGGTAGTTTCATGTCTCCCTCTACAAATACCCTTTTTATGTTTCTATTATACTTTGTCATCTGGAATAAGAAGTATTCCCTTGTGAAAAAATGTTCACTCCTCACCAAGTGGAAGTCTTGCTCATTTAATGTCCAGTAAATATACTATTTAAAAGGTGACTGAATACGTTTTGTGACAATCTGGAGGGAACTGCAAACTGGCAACTAAATGAAACATATAAAAAAATGGAGAAACAAGTACCTATGCTCAATACCAAACTGGAACTAATCTATCAACAGGTAGGTACACATTTAGAATCCTGATGAAAATCATGCCGGGTTAGGGATAAGCAAGGGATGGGCAAATTCACAATTAATGGGTGCAGTGCACACTAATCTGGGTGAAGGTCACACTTATGATTTTGACTCAATCTCTATACACATAAAATATGTAAAGAACATGTGTACCCCCTAATATTCTGAAATTTAAAAATTAAAAAGGCATTATCGTATTCCATGATGTTTTTTACTATAATAATATAAGCCAGATAGACTAGAGAATTTTCTTAATTTAGGGAAGACAGTGTATGACTTGCTATTGCATTAGTTTGATAGGACTGCTATAATAGAATTACACAGTCGGTAGCTTACAAAAATGTATTGTCTTTTAGTTTAAGAGGCTAGAACTGTGAGACCAAGGCGGTGGTGGTGCTGGTTCCTTACCCAGGAGTGTGAGGAAGTAGTGTCCCTGTGCCCGCCTCCCAACCTTCGGCAGTTTTCTGGGAGTCATTGGAATCATCATCCTGAGTCTTCCTTCATCTTCACATTCTCCTAGCATTTTGTGTCCAAAATTCTCCTGTTCATGAGACACTGGTCATATGGAATTTAAGGCTTACCCTACTTCCACATTGACCATTGTAACTATGATGGAATTATACCTATTTCTAAATAGGGTCACATCCTGAGATACTGGGGTTAGGTTTCAAACATATGAACTGGGGAGAGAGGGAAACCCAATTCAATACATAACATTGGTTTATCATATGATACCTAATTGTGTTCGTTAGATTCTTATTTGCAAATATGAAAAATAACCCTGGACCAATCTGGCAGAGAGAGAAATCATTGAAAGTATCATAAATAGCTCAAAAATTTACCAAAGAGTTTCAGAAAAGCAAGCTCAGAGATAGAAGAAGACATAAATAATTCTAGAAAAGCAGACCAGAGTTAAAATCAGGCTTCCATGTCCATGATTTCTTTATTGAGGCTCTCTTCTGTAAAAATTCTAGAGCTGCCACCATTATGCAATTGCTTCTTCATAAAATGATTTTTGTTGTTGTTGCTTTTTGCAACAACACTCCTAATACTCATCTACCTAATGCTCCTCTTTTCTCTTCCATTTAAATGCTGGAACTCTAAATCTTGAGCTCCAGTTGTCCTCACTCTCATTTAGATCCTTCTCTAGGTGATAATACCCATACCTGGGTTTTCTGACAGCTGTATGGTGATTATTCCTAAATTTCTACACATTGCTTAGATCTATGTACTGAATTCAATAATTAATATGAACTCTTGTTGGTATTTTGTCAGGTGCATTTTCATTTATCACTTCTAAAATTTAACATTTTTCTCTCAAAATGTTTCCATTCCAGCTGCATCCTCCCAGTCATTGTCAATTCTATCAAAGTCAAGGTATATAGAGAATTATCATCAATACTTACTGCTCACTCATTCCCACCATCTATTCATCTGTATTTTAACTTGTTGGTACTGAGTAAAAACACTCTTTAGTACAGCGATTTCTCCCTTTATACTGCCACTTACTCTCCCTACTTCCACCTCTTCTACTCATGGTGCTTCCCAGGCTTCCACTCGCCTTTGTATGTCCAATTTTTTTTCACATGTTTTCAGAAACCCTGGGGTTTAGCCCCTATGGGTCTATTCTCCCACTTCATCGAGTCCCTTTGTTTTTGTAGATTTGCATGCTTTCCTTCAGCCTTTAGGAATTAGATGTTTTCTGCACCAGGACCTTAGCACATGCTTCTATTTCCATCACAAAAGCAAGCAGTACACCAGTGTTTCTTGACCTTCCTAATGCCGTGACACATATATTTAATAAACTAATGTCTCTTTCCATAACTTTGATTTACACTATAAGAGCAAGGAACATTTTACTTTTAATAATTACCTCATTGCCTAGCACAAAGTACCACCACCTGTCAAGTTTACATCAAGAGTAATGGATGATGAAAAACAATACAATTTAACTTACAATAGTTGCCTGATTTTGCAAAATATCAAAGAAGAAATTATATTGATGTCATTACACAAAATTAACTAATGATGCCTATAGCATTATATGTTCTCATATAATGAGAAAACAAGTAATTTTATTTATTTTACTTTCTTAACACAATATCTTAAACATAGTAGGTCCTAGTTTATAGTGTTTTCATCATGCTTAACAACTCATTATGTATGACATTAGTTTATTAAATATATGTGTGGGTACGTATATATACACATAATATATAAGGTGTGTATATATACATAATATATATCTAATGTGTATATATACACACATATATATTTAATAAACTATGTGTGCATATATAGACACATATATTTAATAATATATTTTTAATATATTAATTTATATATTATATACTTACATTATATTTAATAATAAATATATATGTGTATATGTATACATGTATATATATACACACACATAAATATATATATAACATAAACACATATATAATTTGTGGCAAGTATTACAAAGGAAAAAGAACAACTTTGTAAAAGATAATATGAAGTAGTTTTATTTGAAATATGGAAGGTCAATCTAAGAGTGTGACAAGATGTCATCTGAATTAACAGAAGGAGACAGGAGAGAGTTAAGGAGAAGCTATTTTGGGTGATGTGTGAGTGTGTGCACTGCAGCAGGTCTCAGCCTGTGGCTCACACTCCACAGGAACTGTGTTAACAGGTCACGGCATTAGGAAGGTCAAGAAACACTGGTGTACTGCTTGCTTTTGTGATGGAAATAGAAGCATGTGCTAAGGTCCTGGTGCAGAAAACATCTGAGCTAACCTGGGTGCAAGAATAGAGGTGTCATATTAGAAGGTCTCCAGCAAGAACATTTGTTCTTATGTCTTCTTCTATAACGGTGACATCACTGAAGGATTAATGAAAGTTAGACTTGAATCATGTTTTCATTACCTAGAAAAGCATTATTTGAAGTTCAACTACAATAATCTTTCAAATTATTTGTAAGTAAAATTTATATTCAATTTTCCTATAAAAAGAAGAAAACACTTGAAGTAAAAGGCAATGGGATAATTTCTCAGATATAATAATTACTAATTTTGTCACTTTTTTTACTGAATTCACTAGTATACACACCACATCATTTGGAACTGAGTTGGTATGAGCACCCTCATGGCAGAAGCCAAGTAACATATTAATTTTAATTAACCTGAATAATCAATTGTTTGCACATGTTTGGTCAGACTCATCATTTAAGATTTAATTTTATGTAAATTAATGTGACTATAGTGCAAAGATGTTAGCAAAATGATGAAAAACCATGGCTAGGAGTTTATTATTGAATGGATGATGAGGAGGAGAGAAACGGGAGTAGCACATTCCTGTACCTCAATAAAACATATGGAAATAAATGCTTTCATTAATTATTGAGAAAATAATGGGGAAAATGTTCTTCTTTTTGATAAGATTATTCAAAAACTTGTTTTGCAGAAGGGCCAGATAATTATTAAAAGGATTTACATTGATAAAATGCTAAGATTATAAAAGATATTACATCTGAATTAAAGTTAAATTCTTTCCTCTAGTTATTTATTATGTAATTCACTTGAACTAACTTTAAATGAACCAAAGTAAAAAGTGAGGTTATGGTAAAAATGCATGCCTTTTCTCTCTTAAAATCCACAAGATTCTCAAGTGAATTATATGCCTTTTTACCCCCAAATCATGTGTTAGATACTGGAAATCTTTTTTTCTTTTTTTTTTTTTTTGTAGAGACAGAGTCTCACTTTATCGCCCTGGGTAGAGTGCCGTGGCGTCACACTGCTCACAGAAACCTCCAGCTCTTGGGCTTAAGCGATTCTCTTGCCTCAGCCTCCCGAGTAGCTGGGAATACAGGCGCCCGCCACAGCGCCCGGCTAA
>CAUYON010040773.1:0-22073 GCA_963573935.1 Arctocebus calabarensis
AGAGTATCAATGTCTTTATACAGTGATCAAGAAAATGCCATGAAGGCTATCTCTAACAGTATGATCAAAATATTTCTGATTGTATATGAAGCACATTCTGCCCTATGATTGCACCAATGTACACAATTATGATTTAATAAAATTATTTAAAAAAAAATTTTTTAAAGTAAAAGAATAATCCAAAGTCAGCCAAGAATTTACCTCATTTCTCTATTCTTCAGACTGAAAAGAAGTTACAAATCAGTTTTAATTAACTGTTTCTTTACTCACCTAAGAAACCTCAACTCTTCAGTTTTGGAATCACTATCTGTAACTATCTTCGACGTTGTTACACTAACTTCTACACCATCAACAATAAATTTGCGTGTTTTCTTCAATGTTTTCTTTTGTCTTCTTGTTTCCTGAGTGAAATTTTATTTTAATTAGACTGTATATAGGGAATACCAAAGGTAGAGAACATTTTCTTCTTTTAAAAACACAAGTGAACTCAGCAACGAAAACTACACATATTAATAGAAATAGGACTCATCTGTGAAGCCAATTATATCAGCTGAAACCTTAACTGACTTACATGTGAATACATCTTGATGACGTACAACTTTTAAGACATCACATCATCATTAGACAAAAGTAATAATGAGCAATTCACACAAATGACTAATTAGTACAACTTTTACATGTTAGCCATTTTTTCTTCAACTGTTCACTTTGTAAATTCTCAGATTCCTGTTTTTTCACTGACAAAACACTAAAAAATGAATTCCAGGGCTCATCCCTTTAATCAATCAAGTCTGGTGGTGGCTAGCAATCTACTTTTTGAAAAAGTGCTCAGTGTAGAATATAAATGTCTTCATATAGTGATTAAAAGGCCATGAAGGCTATGTTAAATAGTTCAATGAAAATATTTCAGATTGTATATGAAGTCAGAACATTGTGCCCTTGATTGCACCAATGTACACAATTATGATTTAATAAAAATAAAAATAAACAAAATAAAAAAAAGAAAAAGTGCTCAGGTAATTTTTAAACACTGCCAAGAGCCAAGACTGGGAATAAAAACATATTTAATCAATAACATTATTATTAACAGCCCTCCTTCCATTACAGAGACAGAGATGAATGTGTGTGTTCTTAGTAGAAAGAGAGCACCTCTTCTGTACCCTAAAAGTACCAGATTTGGTCAAGCACAGTGTCTTATGCCTATAAGCACAGCACTTTGGGAGGCCAAGGGCAGAGGACAACTTGAGACCACGTGTTTGAGACCAACCTAAGCAATACAGCGAGACCACATCTCTACATAAAATAGGAAAACCATGTACATGGGATGGTGCCTGTGGCTCAAAGGAGTGAGGCACCGGCCTCATATGCTGGAGGTGGGGGGTTCAAACCCAGCTCCGGCCAAAGGCCGCAAAAAAGAAAAAAAACATGGACATGGTGGCATGCACCTATAGTCCCAGCTATGCAGGAGGACTGCTTAAACCCAGAGTTTGAGGTTGCTGTGAGCTAGGCTGACTCTATAGCACTCCTGCCTGGAGCAACCAGAGCAAGACTCCACCTGAAAAAAAAAAAAAAATTGCAAACAGTTTGTCTTTGGCACCTTCTAATAACCTTTCCACAACTTCTCCACTTGAAGTTCTATTCTTCAAGGTTCCAATATCCTCATGTTCCTTTTCCTATGCCCTGAACTATGGTAGCCTTCTTCTAAAATCTAAAACTGGCATGTTCTACAAAATACATCTATCTCCCCTTAACCTACAAGCTTCACATTTCTTCAGCTCCTACTAACACCCCACAATTAATGTTTTTAATTTATACGTATTTACATTTTAAAGAAACTGAATGAATGAATTTTAGATTGGTGAAACTTCAGCCAATGAAACAAAGTAAACTGACAAAAAGAAGAAAATCCAGGAAATACAGTAGAACCTATGTAAGGTGATCACTTAGGGGACTGTAACAAACCAGTCAACACACAGAGGCAGTCAACATAAGGAACTAGGCCTATGGTACTGATAAGTATATGTTGTGAATGTCTGGTCTATGAAAATTAGGTGAACTTAAGGAGGTGGTCAACATAAGCAGGAAGTTAACTATGGAGGTTCTATTGTATATGTAATAATCTGGGGCAGATAGGCAGGTTCATCAGTCATGCCCTAGAGTTCCTAAAGTCAGTTTTCCTAGGTTATTTCTGCTTTTCTGTCTTCTCTTCTGCTACTTATCAAACAAGAGTCTCTAAGAAGTATTTTCTAAAGGGTAGAACATAGCTTACCTATATTAGAATTTCATTGGATCTTCTGTTACAAATACTAATTATTTGAACTTATCTCCAATTTCTACATAGCTTCCACTGGTATCCCAAGCAAACTAAGATTTGAGAATTGTATTCCAAAATCTCTAAGTGTACTAGGTTTTAGTGTTTGATTTTGTCTGTTTTTCCCACAATGGTTCTCATGGCAGTAACAATGCCTGTGTAACTTTATGAGTCAGTGATAAATCAAGAATTGTTTACACCTTGAACATGCTCAAAGGGAGAGCATTCTTTCAATTTCTCCATTTTTTATATATTACTGATTTTTGTTAAAGTCACATCCAGGTATAGGCAATGAAAATACCTAAATCACACCAAGCACCTATATTGTACTGTTCGTTTATATTGCTTGCAAAAATAGGTAGGTCCTACCAAAAAATTTAAAGATTACATCCAGAATCTCTCTTCTTAATTCTTTTTAATTGATTGCCTTCATAAGCTGTAAGTATTTACAGCAGTGGTTCTCAACCTTCCTAATGGTGCAGTGCACTTTCAATGTTAAAAAGGGGTCACGACCCACAGGTTGAGAACCGCTGAGAATACTACATTGATATAATGCTGCTTTATTGTCAACACATGAATTTCACGTAAACTCTGAATTGCCGGGTGGCGCCTAAGGCTCAGTAGGTAAGGTGCCGGCCCCACATACCAAGGGTAGTGGGTTCAAACCCAGCCCTGGTCAAACTCCAACAACAAAAAAAAATAGCTGGGCATTGTGGCAGGTGCCTGTAGTCCTAGCTACCTGGGAGGAAGAGGCAAGAGAATCACCTAAGCCCAGGAATTGGAGGTTGCTATGAGCTGTGTCGTCGACGACACGGCACTCTACCGAGGGCGATAAAGTAAGACTCTGTCTCTAAAACAAAAAACTCTGAATTGCTAAAATGGCAAAGAAAATCCCAAACAAGAACTTATATATACTTACTTGTAAAGATATTGATCCACTATCTTTAGTTTTGCTCAGGAAGCTAGAAATGGATAAATTCAAATCAATGCTGCTAGTATCAGCAGTAGAACCAGTGCCTGAATCAGTATCATTTTCCTTTGGATTCTCGGATTCTGGAGGCAGCAAGGTTTCAGTTGCTGACACAGCACCTATTTCTCCTTTATTTTCTCCATCTCCAGAGTTGATATTAATCCTGGGTACTGGAACAGGCTGAGGTTCACTGGGCTGTGAAGCCGCAGTAACATGAGGTTCTGTCTTAATTGGCACTTCACATGGGATGTCCTCTTTTTCTGTATCTATCTGAGAAGTGGTTTTATGAGCATCCCCAGTTTCACTTCCTAAAGCCTTCTGGTCGGTATCAGCCACTACACTTTCAACCTCTAGTTCTTCTATGCTACTTGACTGAGTAATTTCTTCAACCTTACTTGTCCCTGGTTCCTCAATGGTCTCCAATATGTTCTCTGAATTGTTTATTAATTGTTCCTTATTTTTATCTTCTACAGATTCTTGATCTATCTCGTTAGTATCAACTATTTCTTTAATAGAAACTTCCTTAGTAACGGCAGCCTCAGGACCCTCCTCAGGCTTGTTTATTAATTTCTGGCCTACTTCAACCACTTCTTTCCTGTCATTACTCTGAGTATCCTCAGCACTGTTTTCAACAACCTTCTGAACATCCACTGCCTCGTTTATTCCTATCACATTATTTGTGTCGCTGATCACATCTTTTTGAGTTTTGTCATCTTTTCCCAATTCCTCTTGGCTGCCTTCTTTTTTAAGCCCAATTTCACTATCAATTGTCTGAATATCTGCCTCTTTTTCTCCAGTCTCTTGAGAAACTAAATCTATTATTTGAATAGTAGTATCTTTAATTTCTTCGGATGTTATATTCCTATTTTCAAATATCTTTTGCTCTTTCTGATCCCTTTCTTCTCCAGATTTTAGATTATCTTCCATGTTTGTTTCTAAAATTATCATTAGAACATTATTCTCTTTTCCTTCACTGACTAAATTAGTGACCATAGTTTCTTGGTCTTCTGAATCAGGGAGATTTTCAAGCTTAGGTCTCTTCTCCTCTCTCCCATTCTCTTTGATTACTGTTGTTCTATCATGGAGTTCAGCCATGGCTTCTAAAAGAGGATTGTTAACATGTTCATTAATTCCATCCACAGCCTTTTCAGGTTCATCAGTGGTAGGTTTTTCAATAAGAACTTTGTTTTTGAATTTATCTTCAGAAGTATTATGTTCTGTCTTTTCTGAGACAGATTCCAAAATACAAGCATTTTGTGAAAGTTTATCTTCTTCAGAGCTGGCAATACTAAGGTCAGAAGAGGCACGCTTACTTGCAGGTATTGGCTAGAAAAAATTATATACATTTTGGTGTTAAACAATGACTTCAAGATGATGACCAAAACAATATATATATATGATGATTTAGTATTTCTATTCAGTAAATGTTGCTGAAGTTATAAAAATAATTTAAAGAATTAATAATTCTTCACATAATGTAACAAAAATGTGTAGTAAGGAGCAACTTTGCTACTAATCTTCACCTCTATAATTAAAGGTTTTGCATTGCCACCTATCAATATAAAAATGAACCAAATGAAATTTCCTTTCTAATTACTAACCAGAGAATTTTCTGGTTCCTCGTCATCATCTTCCTCTTTGCCATCTTCAACTTCTTCTGTTACTTCAGCCTTTGCCTCTGCAATCAATTCTCGGATTGGTTTGTTGGAATCAACAGTAACAAAGGGATGCTATTAATCATTAAAAAGAGAATACTCAATAACAACTGAAATATCTGCTTGTAAACTAAGTTTCAAATGCACACAAAAACACATTTTTATGTAGTAAAAATACAAAAATATGGGCAGGAAAAAGACAGACAACCTCAGATAATGTTATATGTCAGAAGGGAAAAAGGGAAGGGGGGCTGAGCAAAAGTTGCAGGGATGGCCTACAACCTAGATCTGTAATCTGTCAAAATAAGAATTGTTACACCTAGGTAGCAGGGCCATCTACTTTACTGAATGTTTGAAAATTTCAAAATAGAAAATAAAAGTTTAAATTTAAAGCAAGATTCAAGTCAAGACATTATTAATTCTAAAAAAGTAACAACAATCTATATACTATCAAAAAAATCCTGTCAAAGCCTCAATATTTCAAAACATTTAGAGTCTGTGAAAAGTGTCTAGGAACACCTGTGTTTGGGGCATGACTATGACAATATTAAGACTAAGAAGACATTTTAATCATCTCTGCATAAGGAGACCTTCAAATGTGGGGGTAGTAAAAAAATAATACAAAGCATGGGTCAGGCACAGTGGCTCATGCCTGTAGTCCTAGCACTTTGGGAGGCCAAGGAAAGAGGATCGCTTTAGGCCAGAAGTTCAAGCAGCCTAAGCAATATAGCAAGACCCCATCTAGTCAAAAAATACAAAAACTATAGCCAAGCATGGCATCATGTGCCCATAGTCCCAGGTGCTGCGGAAGCTGAGGACGAAGGATCATTTGAGCTCAGGAATTTTGAGCTTTTAGTGAACTATGACAATGCCACTACACTCTAGCCTGGACAACAAGTAAATAATTAGAATGTGTGGTCTAGGGATTAAACTTGTTGCAAACAATGAGGCAATTTTTCCTGCTTTTTCTCCTCAGATAAACAGGTCAACCTGTAACAATATAATGCAGAAGTTATATAGTAACTCAACCTAATACTAATCACCTCCAGAGCTGTCATTCTATTTGTCTGTCTATAATATTAATTATTGACAAATTGTTATTTAATATATTCAACACAGGTCCTGTTATAAACCAAAAATAAATTTATTCAATAACTTTAATATCTTTTTTTTTTTTTGAGACAGAGTCTCAAGCCATCACCCTGGGTAGAATGCTGTAGCGTCATAGTTCATAGCAATCTCTAACTCTTGGGCTCAAGCGATCCTGCCTCAGTTTTTCTATTTTTAGTAGAAACGGGGGTCTCATTTTTGATCAGGCTGGTCTCAAACGCGTGATCTCAAGCAATATACCCACCGTGGCCTCCCACAGTGCTAGGATTACAGGTGTGAGCCACCATGCCCAGTCTTAATATCATTTTTTAAAAGTCAACAATATTTACTGAACACTCACCCTCACTGTAAAATAAAAATAATTAATTAGCTCATGGCCTCTGCACCCAAGGTGCTCATTTTCTAGAACTGGAGAAACATAATGGAAATAACTAACAAAATGAAAAGAACAATTAAGTTAAATCAAAAAATTGCAGGAAGAATGACTTTTAAACTGAATGCCTATTATTAATAGCAGAACTTAAGTCTGTAAAGCAAACATTAACCACCATCATTTTGATTTTCCAAAGAAAACTCAAGTGGAAAGAGAGCACATTGAATTAATCTGAAATTGTATTCTTCTTTTTTTTAAGGCTTTTAATCTTTATTACTCAAAAAAGCTTCATTTTCTTATTTCAACACTTTCACAACGATTTTCTGCTCCTTAGCAAAGAAAACATGCTTGATCCTATCATGAACACATTTAGCACACATCGAACCACTATATGCCCTGTTGACATGTTTTTTTGTTTTACACAACCTCATAAGAACTTCAGGTGTCATAGTGAGAGCCCCACGGGTCACATGCAGATTTTGGTGCTTTCCCAACCTTCTTGATATTAAGGTAAACAATTCTATTACCAGGGGTCCAGGACAGCCTGGTTTTGTTAGAGGCTGTATTGTAGGAAAGCCTACAATGTTAAGTCAAACGCTGCACCATTCTGAGTGCCACTAGACAGCATCCCCGTGAAACTGCATTCTTGTTAAAGAAACGTTAAAATAAATTACATGTTTTACTTCTCTCATCCCAGTTATATCCTACCTGAAGTAGCTGAGATGTGTTCCACCTGGCATCCACATTCTTTTCCAAGCATTTCTTTAGAAAGTCCTTAAAATTTGAAGACCTTCAAAATAAAATTTTAACAATGACCTTCTATTTTACTTTCTTATTAATCAAATCAAACAAAACTGCTAGATAAATTACACTGAAGTCCCATTATATATGTATCAGTATTAACAAAAGAAAACTAGCTACTGAGACTAGGAAGATTTTATAAAACTTATTCATCTCTAAATACATGTTAGACATACATTTAAGTAGGTACATAGCCATGGAGATATAGCCATATATTCACAAGTATGCCAAAAATCACAAAAATTCTTCTAATAAATTCCATAAATATAGCTCAATTATATTCATGTATATATCTCACTTTCTCATAACACAGAAAATACTTTTCTGCTTTTTTGAATCAGTGTCTTACTCCATTGCCCAGGCTAGAGGGCCTTGGCATCAGCCTAGTTCATAGAAAATACCTTTTTTAATACAGAACTCAAATCATTTGTATTTTCAGGTATATAGGAAAAGTTAAAGGAGTTTTTATGGGTCCTTAAGAAAAATATTTCAAAAATCAGTTTTGTACTTCATATAGTCTTTTCATTTTGTTTCGTTTTTATTTTTGAGGCCGGGTCTCACTCTGTAGCCTCTGTAACTCTGTACCTCACTCTGTAGGTAAAGTGCTGTGGCATCAACATAACTGACATCAACTTTAAACTCTCAGGCTCAAGTGATCCTCTTGCTCTGCCTCCTGAGTAGCTGGGACTACAAGTGTCTGTCCAGCTAAATTTCTATTTTTCTTTATTTTAGTAGAAGCAGGGTCTCGGTCTTGTTCAGGCTGTTCTTGTACTCCTGAACTTCCACCTCCGCTTCACAGAGTGTATGTAATTCATATAGTCTTTGCACCATGCACCCAAGTATAAATATCCTTGGAAAACTATGAGAATAAAACATCAAGTTTTACTACTTAATAAGCTTTGATTAGAATATTTTACCATTTTGATGGCTGTGCTAACGTAGGGGGCTCAGATTTTGCTATTTTTAGAAGGACTCTCATTGGATTTAATTCATGATGAGGTGGTTCTATCTCAGCCATTTCTATTAAAGTGATACCCAGGGACCAAACATCAGCTTTGTAGTCATAGGGTCTGTCCTTAGATGTTTCACACATGACTACTTCAGGAGCCATCCTATAAAAACAGAGAATTAAAAATTAAGATGTTTAACTTAAAAACAGTGATTGTAAGCCACAACTGTGGCCCTCCAGATCCTTAAGTGTAGCCCCTCAATCAAATCCAAACTTCAAAAAAGAAATCTATTTATTAAAAGGATTTGTTCTGTAAAGTTTGGATTCAATCAAAAGGCCACACTCAAGGATCCAGAAGACCACTGGTTCTCCACCCCACTGCTGACATAATACTGTAAATTAATAAAACCAAATACATACCAATATGGTGTACCAATAAATGAATCTCTTCTTTGAATTGTCCTTGTGTTCTTAGCTGATACTCCAAAATCCGCTTGAAATAAATAATCATATAAAAGCATTAATGATAGCTTTTAAGCATTGTTCATTGTATTCAACAGGCGAAAAAACACTTCAAATCTTTAATAAGGCCTTTCTCATTAAAAGGTAAGTAAAACCAAAAGAGAAATATAATTTGTCTACCATCCTAATCTTAACCAACTTCTATCACCTCCCCCAAAGGAAAGATCCCATCATTAATATGCTTAATACCACCATTCTTATACATTTTTAGCTGTTTCAAATTCTTCAGAACCGAAAACAAAAAATACTAACTTTAAAATGGACCAGTCTACCCACTTCAAAACAAATGCCAACTAATGCTATGTGTTTGCAATTAAATTAACAAACATGTCTATGATGTGAAAAAAAGAAATTACACCCAAATAGCCTTATGCCAGTATATGTCTTGCTAACTTCCTCATAAAATCATATTACAAACAAAAAAATGGGAAACCTTATGATTTCTGATAAAAATTATTAAGAATAATGAATTTATAGCTTTATCAGTTATTAACCCGTATTTTCAGCTTGACGTGCAGACAACCATTAATAGCAACCAAAAATAGCAACAACCATTAATAGCCACTGCTACATAATGTACATCACACCATATACAGCATATGTAAATATTTAAGTGTTATATTTGAAGCTTCAATTGTCAAAATTGAACAAATATCAAAATCCAACATTTGATACTCATGCCTACCACACAGTATATACTCAATACATGGTAGCTACTATTATACAAATATGTCATATTCACAATTCTAACTTTTGTGATATTTTGTTCTGGAACTCTTAAAACTCATGAAATTCTGCCATAATTATTTGTGTCTATTATATGGTTCTTGAGAATGGGATATAGTTTGATACATCTATGTTGCAGAAATAAAAGGTTCTCTGTAAGTACTTGTGAATTAAAACAGAAATTACAATTACTCAGTATCATTTTAGAATTTCTAAGTCTTCTATTTATTTTTTAAAGGTATATATTGTTTTATACAAAAGTATGTCCCTATATTTGAATAAGATTTTAATATATTTACAGAAAAATATGTCCCCTAAATGGATCAAAACTATAACATCCTATTTCAAAATGAGTTATAAAATTTTAAAAAATGATGAAAGGTATAAAAGAGTAATGTAAGTCAGAATTAGAAAAAATCAGAGAGGTGATAGAACTTAAAAAAAAATTACTTTAGTAACAAAAACTAAACTAGGAGGAATACAAGAACAAACAACAAATTCATACTCATTACCCTTCACACCAAAAAGAATGGCTATTATTAATAAAACAAAAAAATAACAAGTGTTGATAAGAATATGGAGAAATTGGAGAGCCTTGGTGCCTTGCTGGTAAGAATATAAAATCAGAGGGGAGGAGCAAGATGGCGGCCAAGTAATAGCTTCCTTGCAACTGAGCACAGTGAGACTGAGGAGAAAAGATTCCAGGTATCTCTGGCAGGTGGGATCTGCCCAGAAACATGCCTTTGGGAACATAGGAAGTCAGTGATAGTCTTCTGGACCCCATGAGGAAGACAAAAGCAGGGGAGAACTGACAAGTGGTTGCCTGTCTTCGTTCTGTCTAATCCTGCTGACAGCTTTAAGTACAGCAGTAGTGGGATTGCAAATTGGAAAGGCCTTACCTGTGGGCTGTTTGGGTTTTTTTTTGGACTTGGCACTCAGATGAACTACCTTGGGAGAACTTGGGCAAGAGAGCAGAGGACTTTAAGCGTTGTTTAGGACCCCAGACTGAGCCGCTGAGCTGGATGGAGCTAATAGAGTTAGGCTGTGGGCCACGTGGAGCCACTGTGAGAGAACTGCTCCAGGAACCTCCAACCTTAGGGTCACAGAGTGAGAGGATTGGGCAGGAGACCTTGGGCAAGTAATCTAGTGACTGAGCAGCCTAAAGGCAGGGACTGAGATGTCTTACAGCCCTGGCCCTCAGGGACATAGAGTAAGACTGGTTTTGGCACACTGGGTAAGTGGACAGCCATTTTAGGAGTGATCCCAGTGACAAGTGCTTTCCTGGGAAAGCTTCTGCTTAGCCAAGTTTAACCGTTTGAAGTGCCTTTTAGGCAGACTGAGGAGAGATTTAGGCTTTCCACCCTGTGGAGTTTGAGAAATGAACAGAGGCCTCCAGTCTCCATTTCGTATAGCTCTATCAGCACTGTGATTAACATCTCATACCCCAGAAGATCATCTGTTGCTCAGATAATAATCAGAAAGATATATATATATACTGCTTTGTTTTTGATTTTTTGTTTTGTTGCTTTGTTTTTGTGTTTTTTTTAATTTCAACATTATCCCCTCTAGATTTTTTTTTCTTTCTTTTCTTTCTTCATTTTTCTAGTTTAAATATAATTTTCCATTTTTGCCTTCTTTAACAATTAGAACTTCATTTTTGCTAGTGTTTGTACCCCTCTTATTTGGTTTTTCCCCCAATTTTATCCCGCAAAATTTTCTGCTTGCTTGTTTTGATTTGATTTATAGCATTAGTGGAGGTGGAGTACTGTGTCTGAACAGGCTAGCAAAGAGCTGCTGACCTCAAGGGAACCACCCAACCTGGCACCCCCAGAGGTTGGGGGTTTTTAAGATTGGGTCAAAGTACCCTACTGTACACCTATATTGCCCGTATCTCCCTCTTCCTGTGCCTTTCTTCTTTTTGTCAATATTCCACTTTACTCATCCCCTTTCCTTTCTCTTTTTTTAATCTTTTTTTTTTTTTTAATCTTTTCTCCCTTATTGCTCTTCAATCTTCTCATCCTTTTGGTCCTGTACCAAAAGAACACATCAAAATCCTAGTCCAGAGAAACAGTAACTTACAGAGCAAGAGGAAGGGATAGGAAAGTTAGGGCAAGGAAATAGATAAAAAGGAAACACTCATGAGGAAGAATCAGCAGAAAAATCCAGACAACATGAAAAACCACTCCACAGCAGTCCCCCCACCCCCACCCAAGGGACCGTGAGGTAGCTACTGCAGAGGATTCCACCTATAAAGAAATATTAGAAATGACACAAAGGGAATTTAGAATACAGATGATGAAAACAATGAAGGAAATGATGGAAACAATGAAGGAAACTGCTGATAAAGTGGAAAATAACCAAAAGGAAATCCCAAAACAAAATCAAATAGATGAATGATATGAAGAACATAGAAAGAATATAGCAGAGCTGAAGGAACTGAAGCAGTCAATTAGGGAACTTAAAGATGCAACAGAAATTATCAACAACAGATTAGACCATGCAACAGAAAGAATCTCAGAGGTAGAGGACAAAGCTCTTGAGATAGCTCCAATAGTTAAAGAGGCTGAAAAGAAGAGAGAGAACAACAATCCTATATATCAATGGGCAAGAGACATGAATAGAACCTTCTCTAAAGAAGACAGATGAATGGCTAAAAAACATATGAAAAATGCTCATCATCCCTAATTATTAGAGAAATGCAAATCAAAACCACCCTGAGATACCATCTAACCCCAGCGAGAACAGCCCACATCACAAAATCTCAAAACTGCAGATGCTGGTGTGGATGTGGAGAGAAGGGAACACTTTTACACTGCTGGTGGGACTGCAAACTAATACAACCATTTAGGAAAGACATATGGAGAAGCCTCAAAGAACTCAGGCTAGACCTCCTATTTGATCCTGCATCTACCCAGAAGGAAAAAAAATCCTTTTATCATAAGGACACTTGCACTAGACTATTTATCGCAGCTCAATTTACAATGGCCAAAATGTGGAAACAGCCTAAATGTCCACCAGCCCAGGAATGGATTAACAAGATGTGGTACAGGTACACTATGGAATACTATTCAGCCATTTAAAAAAATGGAGACTTTACAGCCTTTATATTAACCTGGATGGAAGTGGAACACATTATTCTTAGTAAAGGATCACAAGAATGGAGAAGCATGAATCCTACGTAATCAACTGTGATATGAAGACAATTAATGACACGGTGCAGGTGGGGGAAGAGGAGAGCAGAGAGAGAAAGAAGGAGGGAGAGGTGGGAAAAGGAAGAGCAGAGAGAGGGAAGGTGTGAGGGGGTGGGTCTTGGTGTGTGCCACACCTATTGGGAGCAAGACATGATTGTGAAAGGATCTTTACCTAACAAATGCAATCAGTGTAACCCAGTTTCTTGTACCCTCAATGAATCCCCAACAAAAAATTAAAAAATAAATTCAAAAGGCAAGTAAGAGATAAAAGTGAACAAAAATGATGCGACAAACTAAATAGCAAAACCTAATCTTATCAATAAGCACATCAAATGTATATACTCCAATCAAAAAGCTGAAATTGTCAGATTAGATTAAGAAAGGTTTGTGCAAATCCCCCACTTAAATACAAAGACACATATGGGTCAAAAGTAAAGGAGTAAAAAAAGGAGTAAAAACATGCTAACACTAGTCAAAAGAAAGTTGGAGTGGCTATGTTAATTCCAGATGTTGTACCTTTTGGCATAAAGAATATTACCTGGGATAAGAGGATTCATTTCATAATGATACAGGGGTCAATTCATCAAGAGGGCATAATAGTTCTAAATGTTTATGTGCTTAATAATAGAGTTTCAAAATAGATAAAAGTACAAACCAAAACTTTCAATGAGAAATAGAGAAATCTATAATTACAGTCACAGATTTCAATATTATCTTCTCAGTTTATGGAACATGTAGTCAGAAAAATTTGCAAAGATACAGAAAACATGAACAACAGTATTAACTGATTTGATCCAACTGACAGTTATAAAGCACACCACCCAAAACAAGATTACAAATTCTTTTTAAGGCAAACAAGACTTTAAATTCTTTTTAATGTTTCTTTTGAAACATTCACTAAGACAAATCATATACTAGGCCATAAACCAACCCTCTCTCTTTTTTTTTAGACAGGGAATCTCACTCTGTCTCCCAGGCCAGAGGGCCATGGCATCAGGCTAACTCGCAGGAACATCAAACTCCTGGGTTCAAGTGATCCTCATGCCTCAGCATCCTGAGTACTGAGACTATAAATGCACACCATTATCACACTCATTAGCACCCAGCTAATTTTTCTATCTGATAAACCAACTCTTAATAAATTTTAAGGAAGTATTACTATAAGAAATATATCCTCTGACAACATACTTATTTAGAAATCAACAACAGAAAGATGTTTTGACATATGTAAAACCTCAAATATAAGAAAACTCACACACTTCTTAACAATCCATGGATCACTACTACATAATTATTAGAATGGTTGGAATAAAAAAACACTGACGGCTCGGCGCCTGTATCTCAGTGGCCACATACACCAGAGCTGGCAGGTTCGAACTCAGCCTGGGTCCACCAAACAATGACAATTATAACCAAAAAATAGTCAGGCATTGTGGTGGGTGTCTGTAGTCCCTGCTACTTGGGAGGCTGAGGCAGGAGAATCGCTTGAGCCCAGGAGTTGGAGGCTGCTGTGATGCCAAGGCACTCTATCTAGGGCAACATAGTGAGACTCTGTCTCAAACAAACAAACCAAAAACACTGACAATACTACGCACTGGTGAAGGTGCAGAGCAAATAGATTCTCTCATATTGCTGGTGGGAATATAAAACAGTACCAC
This sequence comes from Arctocebus calabarensis, assembly GCA_963573935.1. Taxonomy (NCBI): domain Eukaryota; kingdom Metazoa; phylum Chordata; class Mammalia; order Primates; family Lorisidae; genus Arctocebus; species Arctocebus calabarensis. Next base: position 14,267 of record CAUYON010040773.1, read on the forward strand.
CATTCTGGACAAGGATTTCATAGCATCTTATAACATTAATATATACTTACTATATGACCCAGAAATCCCACTCCTCAGTAGATACCCCAGGAGTATGAAAACACATTCACACAGAAGCCTGTATAAAAATATTTATAGCAGTTCTATTTATAATTGTCAATAATGGGAAACAACCCAAATGTCCTCCAACAGGAGAATGGATAAACTGTGGTATATCCATATGATGGAACACAGCTCAGTAATTAAAAAGGAAAAAAATACTACTGATATACCCAACAACATGGATGAATTTCAGACACAAGATGATTGAAAGAAACTATTTTCAAAATTTGTATGTAGTATGATTCTATTTATATAGCATTCTCAAAAATACAAAATGAGTAATAGGGAACAGATCAGTAGCTGCCAGGAGTTTTTGCCAAGGTAGGGATGGGGTGGGGTGAGGGGGTGTTATCTGTCTATCTATCTATCTATTTATTTAGGGGGGAGGATGTTGTTTAGAAAGGTCAGAATGAAGAATGGACAGGATGACGGACCTGCTTCATCTGTGGAAAGAAAAACATAAAGCTGCCTTTATTTCCAGATAATATGCTTATACTGGAAATCTGATGGAATCTACAAAAACACTTTCTAAAATTAGTAAATGAGATTAGCAAGGTTGCAGAATACAAGTTCAATGTACAAAAACTGATTGTATTCCTATGTATTGGCAATAAATAATCTAAAATTGAAATTTCAAATACCATTTACAGGGCAGTGCCTGTGGCTCAAAGGAATAGGGTGCTGGCCCCATATGCTAGAGGTGGCGGGTTCAACCCAGCCCCAGCCAAAAACTGCAAAAAACAAAACAAACAAAAAAACCATTCATAATAGCATCAAAATATGAAATTACTTACAGATAAATCTGACAAAATTTTAAGATTCATATCCTGAAAACCAAAAAATATTGTTGAGAGAAATTAAAGAAGACCTAAATGAATAGAGAAAGACCTTATTTATAGGTTACAAGAATCAATTTTGTTAAAAAGGCAATTCTCCTAAATTGACCTATATATTGATTACAAACCCTAATGATAATCCCACCTGCAATTTTTTTTGAAATTAAGAAACTAATTTTACAATTCACATAGAAATACAAAGCCCCTATAATAGCAAAATATTGCACCTATAATAGCCAGAATTGGGGGACCAATACTACCCAATTTTGAGACTTTTTACACAGCTATATTAAACAACACAGTATGGCACTAGCATCAAAATAAACAAACAGAGTCCACTTTTCCATCAGCTAGGAAGAACATATTGAAGTTGATAGTCCTTCCAATGATAGTACGTACCTACCATGGCTTCCAGTGCTTTTCCAGATACCTTCTGGCAAGGTATCTGTGGTTACATATCTTGGGAACATTTAATTATTCCTGATGGTTGCAGTTCTCTATAAGTTTGCTGTTGCTGAACCAGAAAGAAGACAGATTTCTACAGAAATTACGATCCATGATCTCTCAGAGTACAAAGTGTGATTTTAGTATATAAAGAATTTCTTTGGATTGAATTACATAGAAGTATGTTGTTAACTTGTCCTGAGCTGTGTATGAAACAGGAACATGTGGGCTAAGGAATTGTTATCTTCATAAATAAACGTTAACAAATACTGTGGGCAGTAAAAAACAAAAACAAAAAAAATCAACTAAATCAAATACAAAGTCTAGAATTAGGTGTACACATAACACAAAGAGCTTATCTCTGACAAAGGTACAAAGAAGATTCAGTGGAAAAGGATTGTTGTTGCAACAAATAATGTTGGAGCAATCAGATTCCACATAGAAAAAAAATAAACTTGGATCCATACCTTGCATCATATGTGAAAACTAACCCCAAAGTAGATCATAGACATAAATGTAAAACTTAAAACTATAAAACCTCCAGGGTCAGGGTGCAGTGTTTCACACTTGCAATCCTAACACTGTGGGAGGTCAAGGTGAGAGGTCAGAAATTTGAGACCAGCCTCAGCAAGAGAGAGACCCTGTCTCTACTAAAAATAAGAAAATTAGCCAGGGGGAGAGGCAAGATGGCCAACTGGAAGCAGCTACAGATAGAGGATCCTGTCCAAAAGGAAGGATAGTGTCCAGAAACTGCCCAATAGAGCCAAAGACTGGGAGCCCAGCAGCGAGAGAGAAATGATAACTGCAGGTCACTTCTGCTGAGGCAAGCTGTGACTCCAAGAAACCAAGCTTCAGGCATAAAAATTGAATTAAAGTCTTCCTCCATTCTGAACTTCCACTACACCCTTTCCCCCTTACCTGACAAAACAGAAGCCTGCCCCCACTGAAACTGAGGGAAGAGGGCTTGAGCAGCGCCTGCCCTCCCTGTCTGCAGGACCAGGCAGCCCCCAGGTAAGAGACTCTGGGGCCATACCCAGCCCCCGCCTGCCTCCCCCCAGGGACCCTGCAGGGACCCCACGTGGCTCCACCCCATGCCCCGCCAGCCCCCAGTCTGCCGTGGACAGGGACTCTGCCGGGAGACTGCACAGCTCTGCTCTGTGCCCCACAGCCACAGACTCCACTGGGACCTTTGTGCAGCTCCGAGTCATGCCCTACTGGGCCTCCGCCCACCGCCCACTCCAGTCGGGGACTCCACCTGCAATGGCAGGGAACCTCGTCCCCATGCCTGCTGGGCCTCTGCCTATTCACTTTAGCCGGGAACTCCAGGAGCAACACAACCTGCATCCTCCCATATCCTCTCTTCCTCTGCACTGGCCCCAACCATCTGGCCAAGGACTCTGGAGGCCTTGTGACCCATACCCTCCCTCCGGAGCCCTCCTCCTGGCCAGAGACTGCTGGAGGTGCAGGCCCTCTTTGCCAAGGCCACCAGGTGCTGGGCACTCCCAGAACCATGTGCACAATTCCACGCCCTGCTCCTAGATCTGGGAATGCCACACTCCGGAGCTGCTCCAACAGCCAGAACTAGCTGGCTGGGGCAATCCCAGAGGAGCTACGCAGGGTCACTCCCTACATAGATCGAGCAACAACAGAGTGATCCCGCTGGGGTCTAATCTTGGAGAGACACCTCCCCAACTCTGAGGATGGTCAGAGGCAATGGTGAAAAACAATTATGAGGCGGAATCAACAGAAAAACTCTGGCAATATGAATAATCAGAGTAGATCAACTCCCCCAAGGAATGACAAGGCAGATTCAGCACAAGATCCTTTGCATAAGCAAATGGCTGAGGTGTCAGAAATTGAATTCAGAATCTGTATAGCAAATAAGATCAGCAGAATGGAGGAAAAGATGGAATTGGATTTTCAAGCAGCGTAATCCAAAAGATGACCCAAAACATGTCTCAAGAATTCAACGAATTCAAAGAGAAAATGGCCAAAGATTTTGACACATTGAGACAAGAAGTTGTAGCCCTCAAAGATCTGAGAAATATAGTAGAATCCCTCAGTAACAGAATGGAGCAAGCAGAAGAAAGGATTTCAGACATGGAAGACAAAGCTTTCGAATACTTCCAAACTTCCAAAGAGGAAGAGAAATGGAGGGCAAAAACAGATCACTCTTTCAGAGAGCTCTGGGATAATTTGAAGAAAACCAATATTCACCTCATAGGGATCCCTGAAAGTGACGAAGGGGCTTTACAAGGCATAGAGTCACTTCTTTATGAGATTATGAGAGAACTTTGCAGACATGCCAAGAGATTCTGAAATTCAGGTAGCAGACAGTTTCAGAACTCCAGCACGACCCAACCCAAATAAGACATCCCCCAGGCACATCATAATCAATTTTACGAAAGTTAATAAGAAGGAGAAAATTCTGAAAGCAGTCAGATGTAAGAAAACCATAAACTACAAGGGGAAGAATACTACAATAACTGCAGCTCTCTCTGATCAAACCTTTCAAGCTAGAAGAGGATGGTCATTGACTTTTAATCTCCTAAAACAAAATAAGTTTCAACCTAGGATCCTGTATCCAGCTAAACTGAGTTTCATTTACAATGGAGAAATTAAATACAACATCCACACATTGAAGAAATTTGCCATAACTAAATGAGCTCTCCAAGATATTCTCAGACCTATCTTCCATAATGACCAGCATAATCCTACACCACAAAAGTAAACTCACTCAGAATCTTTTGATCAAATTCCAACTTCCAGAGTTGCAAAGGATTAAAAATGTCCATCGGACTTTCAAAAGCCTTATCAATATTCTCACTTAATGTGAATGGTTTAAATTGTCCTCTAAAGAGGCACAGGTTGGCTAACTGGATACAAAAACTCAGGCCAGATATCTGCTGCATATAAGAATCTCATCTTACCTTAAAAGATAAATATAGACTCAAGGTGAAGGGATGGTCATCCATATTCAAGGCAAATGGAAAATAGAAAAAAGCAGGTGTTGCAATCCTATTCGCAGATACAATACGCTTTAAACCAACCAAAATAAGGAAGGATAAGGATGAATACTTCATATTTGTTAAAGGTAACACTCAATATGATGAGATTTCAATTATTAATATTTATGCACCCAACCAGAATGCGCCTCAATTTATAAGAGAAACTCTAACAGATATGAGCATGGAGATTTCCTCCAGCTCCATAGTAGTTGAAGATTTTAATACCCCTTTAGCAGTGTTGGATAGATCCTCCAAAAAGAAGCTAAGCAAAGAAATTTAGATTTAAACTTAACCATTCAACATCTGGATATAACAGACATCTTCAGAATATTTCATCCCAACAAAACTGAATACACATTCTTCTCATCAGCCCACAGAACATACTCCAAAATCAATTACATCCTAGGTCACAAGTCTAACATCAGCAAATTTAAAAGAATAGAAATTATTTCTTGCATCTTCTCAGATCATCATGGAATAAAAGTTGAACTCAATAACACAGGAATCTGCATACTCATACAAAAACATGGAAGCTAAGTAACCTTATGGTGAATGATAGATGGGTCATAGACGGGATTAAGAAGGAAATTACCAAATTTTTGGAACAAAATGACAATGTAGACACGAATTATCAGAATCTCTGGGACACTGCAAAGGCAGTCCTAAGAGGGAAATGTATAGCACTGCAAGCCTTCCTCAAGAAAATGGAAAGAGAGGAAGTTAACAACTTAATGGGACATCTTAAGCAACTGGAGAAGAAAGAACATTCCAACCCCAAACTGAGCAGAAGAAAAGAAATAACCAAAATTAGAGCAGAATTAAATGAAATTGAAAACAAAAGAATTATACAACAGATCAATAAATCAAAAAGTTGTTTTTTTTAAAAGGTCAATAAAATAGATAAACCTTTGGCTAACCTAGCCAAGAAAAAAGAGTAAAATCTCTAATTTCATCAATCAGAAATGGTAAAGACAAAAAAACAACAGACCCCTCAGAAATTCAAAAAATCCTTAATGAATATTATAAGAAACTTTACTCTCAGAAATATGAAAATCTGAAGGAAATTGACCAATACTTAGAAGCACGCCACCTACCAAGACTTAGCAAGAACGACGTGGAAATGTTGAACAGGCCTATATCAAGTTCTGAAATAGCATCAGCAATATGAAATCTCCCTAAAAAGAAAAGCCTGGGACCAGATGGCTTCATGTCAGAATTCTACCAATCCTTTATAGAAGAACTAGTACCTATATTACTAAATCTCTTCAAAAATTTAGAAAAAGAAGGAATAGTACCCAACACATTCTATGAAGCAAATATCACTTTGATCCCTAAACCAGGGAAAGACCCAACAAAAAAATAGAATTATAGAGCAATATCACTAATGAATATTGATGCAAAAACATTCAACAAGGTCCTAACAAATAGAATCCAACAATACATCAAACTAATTGTACACCATGTCCAAGTGGGCTTTATCCCAGGGTCTCAAGGCTGGTTCAATATACGTAAATCTATAAATGTAATTCAGCACATAAACAAATTAAAAAATAAATATCATATGATTCTCTCAATTGATGCAAAAAAAGCTTTTGACAATATCCAGCATTCCTTCATGATCAGAACACTTAAAAAAAATTGATATAGAGGGGACATTCCTTAAATTGATAGAGGCCATCTACAGCAAACCCACAGCCAATATGGTATGGAATGGAGTTAAATTCAAATCATTTCCACTTAGATCAGAAACCAGGCACAGTTGCCCATTGACTCCTCTGCTCTTCAACATTGTAATGTAAATTTTAGCCTTTGCAGTTAGGGAAGAAAAGGTGATCAAGGGTATCTACATAGGGTCAGAAGAGATCAAACTTTCACTATTTGCAGATGATCTGATTGTATATCTGGCAAACACCAGGGATTCTACTACAAAACTTTTAGAAGTGATCAAGGAATACAGCAATGTCTTCAGGCTACAAAATCAACACTCATAAATCTGTAGCCTTTATATACACCAACACTAGCCAAGTTGAAAAAACAGTCAAGCCCTATTCCTTTCACAGTGGTGCCAAAGAAGATGAAATATTTGGGAGTTTACCCAACAAAGGATGTGAAAGATCTCCATAAAGAGAACTATGAAACTTTAAGAAAAGAAATAGCTGAAAATGTTACCAAATGGAAAAACATACCATGCTCATGGCTGGGAAGAATCAACATTGTTAAAATGTCTATACTACCCAAAGCAATATATAATTTTAATGCAATTCCTATTAAAGCTCCACTGTCATATTTTAAAGATCTTGAAAAAATAACACTTTGTTTTATATGGTATAAGAGAAAACCTTGAATAGTGAAGACATTACTCAGAAATAAAAACCAAGCAGGAGGAATCACGCTACCACAGCTGAGACTGTACTATAAATCAATAGTGATCAAAACAGCATGGTACTGGCACAAAAACAGAGAGGTAGATATTTGGAACAGAACAGAGACCCAAGAGATGAATCCAGCTACTTACCATTACTTGATTTTTGACAAGCCAATTAAAAACATTCAGTGGGGAAAAGACTCCCTATTTAACAAATGGTGCTGAGTGAACTGTAGAAGACTGAAACTAGACCCAGACCTTTCAACATTAACCAAGATAGACTCTCATGGGATTAAAGATTTAAACTTAAGACATAAAAGTATAAAAATTCTAGATGAATGTTTAGGGAAAACTCTTGAAGAAATCAGCTTGGGTGAATATTTTATGAGGGGGACTCCCCAGGCAATTGAAGCAGTATCAAAGATACACTACTGGGACCTGATTAAACTAAAAAGCTTCTGTGCAGCTAAGAACATAGTAAGTATAGCAAGCAGACAGCCATCAGAATGGGAGAAAATATTTGCAGGTTACGCCTCCAACAAAGGTTTAATAACCAGAATCCACAGAGAACTCAAACGTATTAGCAAGAAAAGAACAACTGATCCCATCTCAGGATGGGCAAAGTACTTGATGCGAAACTTCTCTAAAGAAGACAGGTGCACAGCCTACAGACACATGAAAACATGCTCACCATCCTTAATCATCAGAGAAATGCAAATCAAAACTACTTTGAGATATCACCTAACTCCAGTAAGATTAGCCCACATAACGAAATCCCAAAACCAGAGATGTTGGTGTGAATGTGGAGAAAAGGGAACACTTCTGCACTGCTGATGGGAATGCACACTAGTACGTTCCTTTTGGAAGAATGTTTGGAGAATACTTAGAGATCTAAAAATAGACCTGCCATTTGATCCTATAATTCCTTTACCAGGTATATATCCAGAAGACCAAAAATCACATTATAACGAAGACATCTGTACCAGAATGTTCATTGTAGCCCAAGTCATAATTGCTAAGTCATGGAAGAAGCCCAAGTGCCCATTGACCCA
>CAUYON010040779.1:0-55145 GCA_963573935.1 Arctocebus calabarensis
GAATGGATTAATAAATTGTGGTACATGTATACCATGGAATACTATACAGCCTTAAGGAAAGGTGGAGACTTTACCTCTTTTGTGTTTACATGGATGGAGCTGGAACATATTCTTCTTAGCAAAGTATCTCAAGAATGGAAGAAAAAGTATCCAATGTACTCAGCCCTACTATGAAGCTAATTTATAGCTTTCATATGAAGGCTATAATCCAATAATAACACAAGAATATGGGGAAAGGGGCAAGGTAAAGGGGGGAGGATGGGTGGAGGGAGGGTAATTGGTGGGACCACACCTATGGTGCATCGTAGAAGGGTACAGGTGAAACTTACTAAATGCAGAATATAAATGTCTGAACACAATAAGTAAGAAAATGCTATGAAGGCTATGTTAACCAGTTTGATGAAAACATTTCAAATTAGATATAAAACCAGTACATAGAACTCCATGATTGCATTAATGTACACAGCTATGATTTAATAAAAAAAAAGAAAAAATAGAAAAATTAGCTGGGCATGATAGCGCACACTTATAGTCCCAGCTCCTCAGGAGGCTGAAGCAAGAGGATTATCTCTTGAGCCCAAGAGCTAGAGGTTGCTGTGAGCTACGATACCATGACACTCTACTCGGCCACAGAGTGAGACTCTTGTTTCAAAAAAAAGAAAAGAAAAGAGAGAAGAAAAATTATGCTTAATGAGAGAAGCAAGACAAAAAGTATATACCATATGATTTCATTTATATTAAATTCTAGAAAATGGAAACTAATCTATAGTGATAAAGAGACAGAAAATAAATCAGTGATTTCTAGGGGTCAGAGGAAGTAACTGGGGAGAAGGGGAAATTTACAAAGGGATATGATGAAATTTGGGAGGTGACAATAATGTTTATTATCACTATGGTGATGATACTTTCATGGAGATAGATAAAAATATATCAAATTATGTACTTTAAATATGTGAAGTTTACTATATGATAATTATACTTCAATAAATCTGTTTATAAATGAAAATACATACTGCAGGTAAAAAAAAAAAATGTTCTGAGCCCCTGCTGGGGTCAGGACATGTCACCATGAAAGGAGAGCATGGGGCCAGAGTTCGAAGCCTCAAATTTTATTTTTCATCTCTACCCAATCCACAAACATTAGCTAGACACCTATTATGTACTAAGCTTTGTGTGGGGGATCTGGGGGACTCATGAAACTTAGTATCATATATTTACCAAGGTGAACAGGATACAATACAAGCCAATTAGAAGTCAGAATGAAAAGTCGTGCTCACCTGTGGTCTGTCTTGTTTCAGGTTTTTAAAAGTATGTTTGACTCTTCTGGTGAGAAATTATGGGACAAGCAGTTGAGAACCACCTCAATGTTTCATACACAAAAATTATCTGACAAAGATACCCATTAGGATGACCACAAAACCACAAATGGATAGTAATAAATAATACAAAGCATCGTTCTGAATCAGTACAAATATGAGTGTTAATTACTGCAGTCATAAAGGAAGTGAGGTCATTTATTTTTCAAAGAATTAATAAAATGGATGTTTTGCCTCCCAGGGCTTTCATGTACATCTTGGCACTCCCTATGTTTCAGAAATTGAATCCAAGTCATGTAGCAAGACATTATAAAAAAACAAAACTCATTAAGGCTTTAGTGCAGAATTTCAACTTTTTGTAATCAATGAAGCAGAAGGTAAGTAGTGCCATTATATGTTTTAAAGACTAAGATTGTCTATTTTTAGTAAATAAGCCATTGTTTATTTGGCTTTAAATTATATCTCAACAATAAAAGTACATAAAACAGCATATACATTATATTATTGAACATTATTGCCAACATATGGGTGAAATACTATTCAGCCAGATTACAGAACCTTTAGATTTAATTATTGAGTTTTCAACTTGATTCTCTACCATTTTTGAAATGGTCATATTATCTACAAATACTAATAGCTTTGCTTTTTCCATAGATAAACCTCTTATAGCCATTTCATGTCTTATTCTATTAGCTAAAACTTCTAGAACATGACAAGATAATAATGATGTTGCAGGCATGCTTATATTGCTTCAGATTTTAATGGGTAAACTTCTCAAATTTCACCACTGAGTATTTGGGATGAGATGCAGCATCTTGATCATAAAGCAGGCATATTCCTCTAGTCTTAGTTTACCAACTTTTACATCAAAAGTTATTTAATTTCATCAACATCTAAATTAAATGAAGACAAATAAATAGGTTTTCTTTTGCGACTTAGACTTAGTCACTGGAATCTCAGTTCATCATTGTGGCATGAAGTTATTCTTTTATCATCAGACTGTCTATAAAATTACCTAAAGTTTTCTTTTATGTATAAAATCCCTCTCTATTCCATCACACCAAACACTTCGCTACAAAGCCTCTCTCCAAAGCATTAGTTCCAACTAACATTCACCAAGGGCCTATTAACAGATTATAAGAGTTCACACACACTTGTAAACAATCAAAGATATGATTGTAATTCCCCTTTACACTTGAGGATATGGAGGCAAAGAAGTCAGACCATTAGTGTGCGTTTACAACGCCAGAGAGTGGCAGAATTAGAATTTGGACCCCTGGCCCCCTGAAATCCAAGTGGGCTCCTGGCCCCACAGCCAAACCCTCTAGTTTTAATCATAGCTCCATTGTCACCTGGCAGCCAGGTGGCCTTGGGCAGGTCACTTAACTTCCTCATCTCTAAAATAAAAAAAAAAAAAACAGAAATAACATCTACCTAACAGGACTGTTATGAAGCTTCTCTATGCCTGGCATAAAGTAGATAATAAAATAACAGTTAACTCTTATTATTACTTTTATTATTCACTGAGCAAATATTTATTGAATATTTACTCTGTGCCAGGAATTGTTCTGGGTTTGGGGAAATTAACACTGCCCTCATGGAATTTCTCTTATGATATATTTGAGTATAATTGTATTCATTATATCCTACTATGAGCTCCTAATCCATTTTTTGCAACTTTGAAATCTGAAACATTCTGAAAACCCAATGTTAAACTCACTTGGCAGTCCAACCTGACTTGAACTGCTGTGAGATTATTTGTAGACTTTACTTATCCCAGTTAGCGTGACAAACTGGCCCTCAGCTTCACTGCAGAAACAGCCCCAAGCCCCACTGGAGGTGGTAGTGGCAATCGCTGTCTGAATGTATAGTGCATTTCTAAAATCTCCAAATCCCTCAAATCCAAGGCATCTCGTTCCAGGGGTTTGGGATGAGAAACTGTGGGCTTGTGTAATATATGATAATATTAGATCATGCTAGAAGAGCATAGCATTACATTTTAGTGTAATCCAATAAAGCCAACAGTGTACTAAATTTGTTCTCTCAATTACAACAGATGTCCCCTGAGGGCCCAGACTGTTCTCACTCATCCCGTTGTTCCCACTGCAACTCCCGTGCTCCAAGGACCTGGTAAATTCTTGCCAATCATTCCACTCAATTTAATACAATCCAAGAGCATCCTCCTTGATTCAAGATTTCAGTTTCCTGTGGGGCTACTTCTTTTGGAGAAAAGTAGCATCTCAGCCATCATTTTCTAACAAGCTGAGGACAGGGCAGACCCTAGGCAGGGCTGCCCTTTAATTGCATCTCTCTATACAGAGAGGTGATTTTCTGCCTTTTATCAATTTACTGGCTGTAAATATCCCAAAAGTTGACTGTTTTATTAATAATTAATGATTCGGCTTTCTCTGTAAGGCCTACTCAAAACATTTTGGCAAAGAATAGAACGAGGGTGCTTGTTTGCTCGAAGGTAAGGAACCCGAGATTTCTGTTCTAAGAATGGCTCCACAGTGCAAGGGGATCCTTGGGGCGAGGCATGAGTCGTGCCAGTAAATCCTGTCTTACACTTCAACCACAAGGGCCTCTTTTATGATTCTGGAGCTGTTTCATCTTGTCAATTGTTTTGAATCTTATATTAGATTAGGATTTGCTGGCATTGCAGGGGAGATGCCGAAATGCCTCAAGCAAGCTCTATAAGCCATAAATAAGAACAATGCCTTACGTTGCTTCCACACATTATATGTTTCAGAGTGCTTTCACACACAAGTCCAGAATAGTTTTCCATCAGCCGGCTCCCCCCGCATCAGCCTCACACCGTTACCCACATGGCTATCTTCAGCAATGAGTTTGAGGGGATGGCATGATTTTACAATCTGACTGTTATAAAGCAGAGGGGGATGCAGCTTTGTTTTTTTGCCAACCCAATGGGCCATGTTTGGGGTTTTGTTTTTGGGGGGGAGATTGTTACCTCTGCTGAATCTCGTAGAGGGAAATGGCTGAAAAACTGATCCTGTAGTTTTAGCACCTGATAGACACACCCTTTTTGTGGAAAAACGCTTGTTCCAAACACAATACTGACTGCCGTTCAGAGTCAGGGCTAGTTTCACCGCCTGAATACAGCTCAGCGCCCACTATCCTATAGCAAAGGGTCATGCACAGACAGGCAGGGACTGCATGGAGGGTGATGATGGACAATGACCATGGAGTGGGTGAGGAAAGGTGCCCTGCTCTGGGCCAGCTACTCAATAATTGCAGATTGCTGAATGGTGACAGCTGCTAAATGCCACTTCAAAAGATAGCCACACTTGAAAAAATATGTTGATTAATTCAAGCTCCTGGATAAAATGCCTGGGTTTGAACAGCAGAAGTCTTTGTTACAGCAGGCATCCCCCCAATAGTGGGAAGACTTGGGTAAGCAGTTGTAGATTTCCCCTGTCAAAGGAATACCATTTACCTAGGAGAGAAAACTAAGTCCACATACCCTGTCGGGAGTATAAAATTGTGCACAAAGTCACTACCTTTAGTCTACACTTCCGATGCTTCATAGCAGGAGCTGGACCAGCTACACACTTTTCAGTGTCCATAATCACACAAAGACCCCTCATTTATAAAACATTAAGAATTTCACAGCCTCGACACAGAGCATTAAACCAAGCACACAGTCCTTCTAAGGAGGGGACCTGGGATAACAGCACAGGTTCTGGTCCTGTGGAGATGGCCCTAGGATGAGTCCTGGTTTGTGCGTAATGCTACGACTGTCTTTCTTGCTGCTTGTCATCAGTGGGTTTTTAGAATCCCAGAAAGCTTATGACATGAGCAGAGCTAATTATCTGAGCCAGGAAAGATGAAGTCAATTGTCATACTGCCTCAACACGAGACATATTTCTCTGAATAGAAATAGAAAGTAAGTAGGATAGCCCAAGAGGTTCCTAGAAAGTCAAGGCTGAGTGTTGGCCTTGATCACCAAGGGGGGAAAATGTGAATAGGAATCAAGTTCATGTGGGGGGAAATAAGGTTGCTTCATCCTTATAAATAGAGACTTTAAAAGGAGGTGGAAGCACTTTGGGGCCCAGGCCTAATTATCCTGGGGACAGACTTCAGGGCACAGCAAACCTGGAGAATTTTATTATCAGCTTTAGAATCAGAAGCTTGCCATTTAAAATTTATTTTGACTTGATTTAGCTTCCTTTAGTGGTAGGATAAATACAGAATTCCCAGGTAGATTTCAGACAAATAATTTCTTGTGGATGTATGTCCCAAATATTGTACGAGACGCTGTTATACTACAAAGCTCAATGTTGTTGATCTCAGACTCAAATTTAGCTGGGATTCTCGTATTTATTTGCTAAATCTGCCAGTCTAGTTGATAGGTTTTTGATAGGTTCTCCCTTTATATTTAGCCAAGTTCCTTATGAAAATGCAACCTCTCCCAACTGATATAGAATTTTAGGGAGGTGATAGTATAATACCATACACGTAGTAGCCATGGAGATTATAGAGAGCTGCCTAAGGGGAAGGTGAAATTCAAATGGACTAAGCCACAGAGATGCCTCTGTGCCCATCCTCACCTGGGCATTCTCCTGACGGTTTGCTGCACACTGGAATCACATAGGGCACTTTAAAAACATTGATGCCAAGGTTCTGCCTGTGGAAATTCTTATTTAGTGAGTCTGGGATGTAGCCTGGAAAGATGGATTTTTAAAAGCTCCCCAGGTAAGAAATAAAACATCAGTGAGTGACCTGATTTGGTTTATCAAGGAAAGTCACTATAAAGCCCAACACACACATATATTCATATACATAGCCCCAAAATACAAAATAATGGACTGAACACTCCAGCATACATATATATTCATATTTGTGGCTCCAAAATACAAAAGAATGGATTGAACACCCACTTTAATATCTACAGGTGATCGTTTCTCCTTCTTTCTCTTTTTTCTCTTTCCCTCCTTCCTTCCTTCCTTCCTCCTTTCTCCCTTTTTCTTTAGTTCTTTCCTTTCTGTCTTTCTTATGCAAAGCACTAAAAGCTGGGTTACTCTTACCAAAACTGGTGCTCAAACCTGGCTACACATTAGAATCACCTGAGGAAGGTAAAACAGACCCTGGTCCCAAGACTCCATCCCCGGGTATTCTTAGTTTACGTAGCACAGTCCCAGGTATGAGGGTTTTTAAAATCCATCCAGGTGATTTTAGTGTGCAGCCCAGACTGAGGCCCCTTCCCAGTGTGAGAACTTTACTGGGGAGCTCTTTACACACACATCCTGCCCCCAACCACCCACCACCACCATTTAACATGCAGCTTTAACTGGATGATTTTAAGACAGGCCACTCTTAAAGAAAGGCAGCTCAGGCTGTGGGCTCCTCTGACACAGAAGTCCTCCCTAAGCCCAGCTCTGCTTCCCTAAGGCCTGACCGAGACACAGCGTGGGTCCACGTGCCTTACTTGGAGTGCTGGAATGACCACTGATCTTATCCTATGGCCTGAGCAAGAAAACCAAGCGCTTGGGCCAGTTCCCCTTGCGTCCTCCGCCTCCCACCGTTTCAAAGATGGGGGGCCAGTGTATACATGTGTCTGTGAAACTGACTTCTACAGAGGAAGACTATAGCCATCACACTGAGGTGATTAAAAACATAAAATGAAGCAGAAGGCAAGCCTTCTCTGTGATTCTGAAGCTGGTTCTCCCTGGAGACAATTTGGAATTTTCTATCTTGGTTAAAGACCGGGTGGGACACGGCAGACATTCGTGTGTGTTTACCACACACAGAACCACGGCGTGACCCGGGCCATCGCTGCTTCCCACCTCCCCCATTGGACCCTTCCATCAGGATGTCCCTCAGCTCATCTCGGCTTTTTAATACTTAATCCTTTCAGGGCCAGCAGGAATGTTAGCTTCTCCAGAAAGCCTTCTGTGGATCTCAGCAGCAGGAAATACTTATACCCCCCTGGTTCATTGCACCCACTTGGTTCTTTAACACCTTTATTGGTATTTATCTCTAACTGGTTATACTTTTCTTGCAAGCTTAAAATTTCCCATGAGAATGTAAACCTCTTTAAGGTTTCTCTCACGTCTCCGACTCTCTTTAAAATGCCTCACATCCCTATGTGGGTGTCAGATGCTTGTGTATTATATTAAATTGTGGTTGTTAATATAGCATTTCTATAGTTTATTAAGAATCAATGAGACCCATCATGTTTCCATTTAAGTGGAGAGAAACAGAGGTAACAAGAAAATACAAGAACATTACAGTTCATTAATTCTATGTTCTGAGGATCAGGGTGGAAGGAAAATCCTGACACTTCTTTATATTTCTAAGACAACTATGTTTTCTGGACATTGCAACAAATGCCACTTCTGAATTCTTTTGGCGTTGATGGGGTCTGACCATGAAGGATAATTTCCAAGTTTTATTTTCTGTGGTGGTGAAAGATCTTTATGTTTGAGCCAAAATATCTTGCCTTTGTTTAGAAGCTTAATCTTCCTTTGAGTCAGGGGCCTACACCTACTCTCTCCTTCACTTAGAGAACTGTGGGACTCTCCCAGGCTGACTGACATCTGGTGATCTCTTGTGCTGACCACCCATTCTGTTTATTGTCCATCATGTGGCCCAGGCCCTGAATTTGGTTCTTTTCCCTTGAAGGAATATAGATGCTGGAGCCCAAAGGCCCGTTGAATTTTGGCTGTGACATGTTTTAGTTCTGTGACCTCAAGTAAGTCACTTACCATCCCTGGGCCTCAGTTTCCTTCTCTGAATGAGGGTAATCATAGTAGGAGCCACTCAGAGTTTTGTGAGAATTACAGGAGTTCACAAATGAAAACACTTAAAGTGCTGTCTGGTGTCAGGTAAGTGCTTATTTTGGTCAACCACCAATACAATATGCTGTGATTCTAGAAAAGCAGATGTTATTTTTCTTATTAGGCAGTGAATATTCTCTCTCCTCTCTGCCCCACCCCTAAACCAGTTAGACATGTATATAAAATAGCATGTAGATATTAAAGCAAAGATTAGGGAAAAAATTAACAAAACGATGCTAACAAAGGTGCTAACATATGGGCATTCTTGTAACTTTTGATATGACTGCCAACGGGACAGTATTTCTGGATAGTAAGCTGACAATACATTATAAGCCTCTTAATATTAAAGTTTTGTGACTTAGAGATGTTAGAGGTACCCATTACAATGTTACTTTTAATGATGAAATCAGAAGTTACTTAAATGTCTAACACTAGGAAATTATTAAATGCATTATGGGTTTATTCACAGAATAAAATATAATGAATCAATGAAATGTTTTATGTATGAGAAATGTTAATTCCATGAAGAAATCTTTAATATACTACTCAGTACATATAATAGAAAGTAAAAATTATCTGTATCCAATATTATTCACCCACAGAATAATTATAGGCATACGAAAATATTAGAAAAAAAATTATAAAATATTTCTAGAAGGTAGGATGATAGGAAATTTTTATTTTTGAGTCTCTCTATGTGACCCTCGATAGAATGCCGTGGAGTCATAGCTCATAGCAACCGCCAACTCTTGGGCTTAAACAATTCTCTTACCTCAGCCTTACAAGTAGCTACAACACCCAGCTATTATTTTGTTGCAGTTGACATTGTTGTTTTTAGGTGCCCTGGTCTGGGTTGGAACCTGCCACCCTGGGTGTATGTGGCTGGCGCCCTACCCACTGAGCTACAGGCGCAACCAAGGAAATTTTTACTTCTTTATTATTTTTATATTTGTTTAAAAAACACAATACCACTATATTTAAAAAATCACTTGCTGTTTCATTAAAAAAAAAATCACTTGAGAGAGGGGTAGGGAACCTGTAGCCTTGGGGACACATGCAGCCTTCTGGATCCTTGAGGGTGGCCTTTTGGCAGAATCCAAATTTTATAGAACAAATCCTTATGATAAAGGAATTTATTGAAGGATTTGCTCCGTGAAGTTTGAATTTGGTCACGGGTCCGCCCTTGGGGATCTGGAGGGCCACACATGGCCCTGAGGCTGCAGGTTCCCCAACTCAAGGTGTTCAATAAAGCACAATAGGGAGACAGATAACAGGGACCCCCATTGTGTGCCAGCCTCTAGGAGTTACTTATTGGGGTTTGTTCCTAGCATATTTCTAACCAATAGTGCTGGAGTAAGTGTTCACAGAGGCTCAATAAAACCCTGCCTGTGTTAAAATGAGATGGTGCATGACATTCTATGCATAGGAAACTGTATACAAGCATGTGAAGGTATGCAAGGACTGGCAAAGATGAGTGGCAAGGTTCACACCCGGGTCTGTGAGAAGCATCACAGGAGGAACAGGGAGAGGTGGGGAAAAAGCACAAAGCATGTCCCAGCCTGCTTCTACTGCCAGGGCCACTGTGATGTTTCCACATTTAGCATAATTCTACATGAAGGCCAGCATGTCTTCCAGCTAAATGCCAGTCACCCAAGTGGTGGGTGTCCACTGTAGAGTGATTGGATGGCTGTTCCCTAAACCACTCTGACTCTGGAACAGTAACACCCACAGGGAAGCTTTGCCCCAGGTGTTTTTGAGGGGGTATTCCCCCAAATGACTGATGTTCTCCCTCATCGAAGGGTGAGAAACAAAACACTCTCAAAGGCAATCAGAATATATCTGCCATCTCTTGTGGAAAGGCAGCAGCCATCCAGGAGTTCTTAATGCAAAAGAAAAATGCTAGCACAGGGCTAAGTGGACAGGATTAAACTATCCCATCCATCAAAGATAAAAAGAACATTGTAAATTCCTGGACAATCCCAGAAGGTATCTGATGGATCCCACCATTTATCTTGGTGTGTCAGGAAGGAGCATGTGTCTCTCTGTTCTTTTCACACATTGTCTAGAGCCCCATAGCTACTGAGCATGCAAATGGGTGGAAATCACCTCTCATGAGGCCAACAGAAAGAACATTTAAGAAACTAGACCCTGAGAAGATCTAGAGAGCAAAATAATTGATTCATGCATTTCATTTAGAGTAACAAAAACATTCTAAACTAGTGTTTATAATCCTTCAGGGCAGAAACCATATCTGGGAGTCCATGGAGTGAGCCTTCCCTTAGGTATGCTTTCTTTGACTACTACTTTCTTTAAAAAAATCTTTATATGACCCATCAGCAATTTAAAATGAGAAAATTTTATATATACAAATAGATTTCTGACTTCTCTTTTAAAAAATTAATGTTACAAACAATGTTGTAGAATAGTCCACATTCTGCCAGTAAAAACCAAGGAGTGACCCTCTCTTTAGACAAGGCATGAAATGTCTCTTTTGATAGCCTCCAAAAGCCTCCTTCACTAATTTATATATATGCCTGCCCCCTAAAATATGCTTTGAGTTTGCAATCCGTGAATCCCAGATCACACAAGGAAATATAATAAGTAATATTTTACTCCATCCAGATAGTTGGAGGGATTTACAGACATTTTGCTTCTTTCTTTTCTCTAAAATGTACTAGTCAAGAAAAAAATTCAATCAATAAAAAAATTCAATTTTAAAAAAACAAAATTCATATTTAGTTAGAGACACATGGCAGACCATTCTACCTTCTTTGTTGTTGCTGTACTAATGAGTCCATTTGAGTTCTCTTTAGAACGGATAAGAGAATTCATCTGTTTGGGGTGGGGGGTGAGCAGTAGGAGGTTTGTCTAATTATCTAGAAAAATCTTTACCTGAAGCCTGAATCTCCCTAAAGACAAGCAGAATTAAGAAAAAACAGCATATCTATGGAAATGCAAAATTTCCCTGTCATAAGAATAAATCTAAAAGATAAATTGTTTAGCTTCAACATATAATGAAGTTATACGTGGTAGCTCTTTGACAAACGATGTTCTGTGTTGTCATGACAACTGAGCCTGTTAGAGGTGTGCATAAAGAGGCCTGCATAACATAAATCAGAATGTTTCAGGAAAGGGTTAAAACAAACATTTCAAGACTATTCCCCAGATATAGAGCCAAAAATGTAATTACAGACATTTGTATCAGTCTGCCATAAAGCGTGACAGCTCCAATTTTACAAAATGTTAATTTAAAAAATCTATTAAATCCATGTCCCTCTGAGAGAAATTAATATCACACCCAAGGTTGGGAGTCAATGCAACTCAATGGCTGTGAAAATTGGAATGGCAAAGTCAGAAAGGCAGGCTTAAAATCAAGCTCCAATCTATAAGTTTTTTAGTTAAGGGTTGGGGCCAAATTCTGACTCTCAGGAGAAGAAATGCTGAGGGGAAAAGGACAACACTAGGAGTCGTTCTGGAAGCTTGAGCGAAACATAAAAAAGTAATCAAAGATTTGGAGGTGGACTTAGAAAGGGACAGCTGATAGACTGAGGTTCGCGTCCCTGAAAAGACGGAGATGAAGCAGCTAAGACTCATTAACAGGGGGATGTGAAGGATGAGCAGTAAGCATCAGCTTTCAGTGAGGTTAGTAAAAATGAGAATCAGCTTAAAATCAGACACCAGAAAAAAGTTTCTTAAGGTAAAGGTCATGAGATTCCACCCCAAGGGTTACAAATTGGCAGCCCTGCAGGCCAAGTCCAGTCAAGAGACAAGTTTTGTCAGGTCTGCACAGTGTTCTTTCAGAAATGTACATTGTTTGCCAATATTTTAAAAATCAAGAGATTTCACATAAACTCTGACTTCTTTGTTTTAAAAAGCAGATGATGTGGCAGCAATAGGCCTGGATTCCCACGTGGCAAATAGAGCCAGAGTTGAGCTCAGAGAATGCAAGCTCCACGAGACAGGATGTCGCCTTGCCCAGCCTGCTGGCCCAGCGCAGGGCACAGTGTAGGGCGGGGAGAGGGAGCTGAGGCCCGGCTAAAGGAAGGAATGGGCGGCAGCTGCCCTCCTTAAATAAGATACACGTCCTCCTCCCGGACCGCTAACCACCTGGCCCCTGCCGGCACTTCAGTTAGCCCACTGTGCTCTGTATTGTAAGTTTTTCTGTACTTGGGCCTCTTCTTGTGAATTTCCCCATGCTGCCTCTTCATGTGAATTTCCCAGGGCACCCGCTCAGATGACCACCCATGTGGGCCACTGAGGTAGATGACAATGCATTAATATTATGCAGGGATTTTAAAGATAAGTGTAAAGTAGAAGCTTTCTTTAAACTTTTGCATTATCATTCACTCAGAAGACAGGATGTGATATAAGAACACTTGCCACAGCCCCTTCTGATGCTGGGAACAAAGCAAGTACTTCTGATGGACCTCATATCTGATCACTTGTTTATTCATTCAACAAACGCAGAACTACTTCTAAGTGCTCACATGACAAAGGGCCATGTGGTGTGTTTCTCTCACCTTGATGTCCAGAGCTTTAAATTGTTATCACATAAATTAATGAGTGGTGAGAATAGCTATAGACAATAACTCTATTGGGAATCTACTATGTACTGATACATACGTTTTTAACTTGTCTGTAACCTGTATGGTAGACTTAGTATCCTTATTTTACAGAAAAAAAATCCCAAGACTTAGGCTGTTTTTTTATTTCTAACCTCTCACTAGAAATTAAGGACCAAACCGGGACTGGAACTCAGCTCTGTGTGGCACCTCCTCCGTGTCCCTTCCAGCTGCCAGCCTCTCAGCTAAACTCTATCCTTAAGTGTGGGTGGGTTGGAGAGGTTATATCCAATCCTAACCCATGGAACCTATGGGGGTGACCTTATTTAGGAAAAAAAGGGTCTTTGCTGATATAATTAAGGATCTTGGGATTGAGGGATGGGACCTAGATCCAATGAAAGTTTCATAAGAGGAAGCAAAGACACAGGGACAGGCAGAGAAGAAGCTGAGATGAAGACAGCGGCGAGGATTGGAGTGACACATCTCTCAGCCAAAAAATGCCAAGAATTGCCAGCAGCCACCAGAAGCTAAGAGAGACCCTCAGACCCTCTAGAAGCAATCGCCCTGCCAACACCTCCATTTCCAACTTCCGGACTCCACAACTATGAGAGAAAAAATTCCTGTTCTTTTCGTCTACTAAGTGTGTAGTCGTTTGTTACAGCAGCCGGAGGGCACTATGACATGAAGATACTCCTGGTCCATACGCTCCAGAAGGTCCCCAGAAAACTCTGCTTGTGCTGTTCATGGGAGGATTCAGATTCGTTGGATCACGAAAACTCAACTGATCTTCTTTTTACAAGTTCCCCATTCTGACCAAGCTTCTCAGCCTGAGAAGCTTCCCTCACACGTGTTCTCACACCTCAACAAAAGGAAACTCAGTCGAGAACCGCGTTCTTCCGTGCTTCGTGCACCTCTGATGGGAACTGTACACGGTCCCATGCATGGAGCATTTCAGCTTAATGTGGAAATCGAGCACACAGCCTCTTCTCACCAGATACAGAATACAGCACAATGCTAGTGTGGGAATATAGGGAAAAAGGCATCTTCTGCGTGGGGAATTCTGTGGCAGCTTCTAGGAGGAGGGTGGGAACGGAGCAGAGCCTTGCAGGACAGACAGCCATCCTGACAATCACTGTTATGGCCACGATGCCTTTTACTGAGCACCTACGACAAGTCCCCTGCTGCCTGAATGACCTATTAGACTCTTTCCTAATTAACTCTCCCAGACACCCCACTAAGGAGATACATATTTGCCACTCCTGTTTTCTTGAAGAGGAATCTGAGACTGGGTGAGTAAAGCATTAAGTAGACGATCACTCAATTAGTTAAGTGCCAAGACTCAGATGAATGATCAGGGTGGTGGCAGGAAGAGGGTCAGATCGGGGGAGCGGGTGACGAAGTGGGCGAGAGGGAAGGGATGGGGAAGGCATGGCCAGAGCAAGTGTCCTGAACTTGGATTACTCTTTGGTGGAGTTAGGACTTGATGTACTTAGCAGTACCAGCTGCTGAAGGGGTATGAACAATTCGTCTGAGTTTTGGAAAGAGAACGTGACACTCAGCAGGTGGAGGCCAGCTGGCCATGGAGGGCAGTGTGGGGACAAAAACTGGGACAGGAAGACCTGGCTCGATTTCAGGACTGCACTGGAGAGGTGAGGGAGAGGACGCTGTCCCGGCCACCCCAGAGGGCTGGGAAGAAGAGCAAGCCGCTAACCGCAGCAGACGGGACAGGGCAAGCGCTGTCGGGAGGGATGTAAAGAATTCAGTTAAAAAAAAATAATCTGATCTCATTGCCCTCTGGGACCCAGAGAGCCCGGAGGTGTCTGGTTGGCAGATGGTGCTGCAGCTTCTGCTGGCCGTCCCCACCTCTGAGGGGTTTCCTTCAAGGGAAATTGTTTGGATTGCAGAGGATAGATCTTTAAATTAAATACATGAATAGTTTAAATTTCTCCAAAGGAAGTAGCCTAATGCTGGGCTACTGTGATATGAGGTACAAAAGCCACAGGCTAATTTCCCGAAAGGCCTGCCTCACGGGCAGCAGGGCAGGTGCGTCTCACAGACCAGGACTCAGCACTGGGCCCAGGAACACTGCCTGCCTCTCGGATGGGAACCGCCAACCTTAGTGAGAAAAATCTAGAGTGGGACCCGCCAGCGTCCCTTTGCAAACAATTCTCACTGGGCTGCCTCTGCGTCCTCTGAGTGGCTGTGCCATCCTCTCTTCCTGAGGTCTAGAAAACAAGAGCTGGTAGCCTGGGCCGACACGCCAGCCAGCCAGGATGTAAGACAACCTAAGTTCTGCATTTTCATCTCAGTAAGAACCAGCTGGAAAGTGTCAACAAGCACTGGACATGGGGTCAAAAGATCAGAGTTTGAATTCTGGCTTGACCTGTGGACTTGGGAAAGTCCCCTATCTCTGACCATGGCCGTGCCATGCGGGACGGGGTGGGGATGGAGGGCCTTAGAGCCAGTGTCACTGCCACTGTCTGCCCTGCAAGTGGTAACAGCAGTACCTGTGTTGCTCTTCTGGGGGTGTCCCCTCAAGCTATTGGAGTCCACTGTGGCCTGTTGCAACCCTCACCGACAGCTGGCAGGTGTACATGCGGGAAAGTTCGGTTCCCTAACCCCCATGTGAGGCAACTCCTGAGAGGCCCTTTAAATGATCAGGCCAAATCCTGAAGCTTACTGCCTGCCCCCACCTCCTGCTTTCTGATATTCCCCCATTCTTCTCCCAGTCACACCTTAATAAATCACTTGCACGTGAATCTTCCTCTCAGCATCTGCTTCCTGGAAGCTTGACTTTGACAAGTCTCTACTCAAGGCTGTTGCAAAGGAACCATGTCGGAAAACTGTGTCCAGCAAGAGAGTCACAAAAGGCAAAATTTGGCATAAAGACATGTTATGTTTGGCTCACAGGGGCTTTAAAAAATGTGAAGGGCCTTGCCAACATTTAAAAACTGGGAAATATCACAAAAAAAAAACCAGATCTCTCCTTGTCTTAAAAACCCAGAAGATCTGGCTACACCGAGCCTGCATTTCTACATGGTGACTGGGACCGGGGTGGGGGCAGATCTGCCCCATGCATGGGGGCAGTCCCCATGGGCCCACCTATCCAGGGACAAGACCATCAAGTCTCTGTAGTCACGTGAGTCAGCAACCTACACTCCAGCAGAGAAAATACCGAACGAAGTCGTCGAATCTGAATAAGGCATCATTCTTCTTGAAAACAGTTCAAGTCGAGGGCTGCTGAGCACAGGGGTGAATAATTGTATAAGAGGACACAATGCTGAGTTCCACTCCAGCTCTTTCCTCATGCCTGGCACGGCACTGATGTCCACGTCCATAAACACTCAGCTGAAAGAATATGAACCAATGATGCGAGCTGCCACGATAGGAAATTTGTTTGACGGAGAACACAAAATGAAATGAAATAAAATCACTTGTGGTTTTAGTACGTAAGCAAGAAAAACACAAACGGGTCTTAGTTTCAGATGTTGTTTTATGTTGCCATAAATAAAAAGATGGCTATAGATCAAAAATGACATTTTAAGCATTTCAAATGCTGATTTGCCCAGTCGGTGTGCTTCTTTCTCTTAAGAATGAGCACAGTCGAAGCCCTTTTAACCGATGCAACTGGTTGGAAGCCATTTAAGGAAGCCGTGGAACCGTCGGGCACCAACCCAGATGTTCAGCCAAGAATGTGTGAGACAGTGTGCCTGTTGGTCATTATGTCCTACCAAGAGACAGTGAGTAGTGGTGAATGAGCCCATCCGTTAAGTGGGGCTCATAAAAGACAGAGCCTGTTGTTTGAGAGCCACAAGAATATACCTCGCAGAACTTCAGCAGGGAACATGCAATGGACCAGGGGCATCAGACACTATGTTCTGGAATCCAAGAGCTCATTTGTAGGGGTCGTGCTCCCCATGTGCTGCCGCAGTGCCAGTGACTGAGAGTGATAGAAATATGACGGTGCACCTGTCCAGGGAGACAAAGAACTCTTCTGATGGCCAATTTTGGTTCAAAGGGTCCCTAGCAGCCTTGCCAAGACTTCCTTGGAGGGAACAGCAGTGTAGGGCTTGGCCTACTCCACCTTCCTTCTCTCCTTCACTCAGGGTGAATATGTGCACTGCAGTCTGAGGGATGTTCTTCAAGCCACTTGGACACCCTCCCCATTCTCCCTCACCCACAGGTTTCTCCTGCTAAAAATACGTGCAGCTTCAATCTCATCTTGGTGTCTGCTTCTGAGAGATACATTCTACATCTGAAAATTCCCAGTGCCTGTGTTCAGCAAAACCTGTCTCCTCCACCCAATAAACGGAGGCCTGAAATTTCTATGTGGTTGCATGAATCAAAGAAAAAGGTGCTCGTGAAGAAAATATAAGGTGGCTGGGCTTCGAGGCATTGAGTGTGGAGTTACGAGAAAAAGAAAGAAAGCAGAGGGGGAAGGGAGAAGGAGAACAACCTCTCAGTTGTCCCCCTTTTGACAATGTTCTAGTAAGAACATGGGCAAAGGCCCCTGGAAGCAAACCCTCGCATACCACTAGAGGAAACTTTCTGAGACTTTCTGTATTGCCTGTCTTGCCCCAGAATCTCAAAATCTCAACTGTTAAATTGCCATTTGGGGATAAGATTTATTGTCCCTTAGAAGACTGCTGGTTGAAAAGTTTACCTCTTTTATGTTTACATGGATAGGGCTGAAACATATTCTCCTAAGTAAAGTATCTCAAGAATGGAAGAAAAAGTATCCAATGTACTCAGTACTTCTATGAAACCAATTTATATTTACTCACACTTTCTTATGAAAGATAGATCACAACTATAGCCCAAGATGAAGGAGAGAAATGAAGGGGAAATGGATTGGAGGGGGAAGGTTGGATAGAGGGAGGTTTGACAGTGGAACCACACCTATGGAGCATATTGCAAGACTACAAGCCAAATCTATCAAGTACAGAACATAAATGTCTTGACACAATAATCAAGTAAATGAGGCAAAAGCTATATTAATTAGTTTGATGTAAGCACTCCAAATTATAGAAAAAACAATGCATTGTAACTCCCCCTCAAAAAATAAATAAAATAAATCTATAATTAAATTTTTTTAAAAAGTGTTAATGACAACCATAGGTCCTCACTCTCTATGTCTAAAGCCTCAACATTTCCAGGTTTTTACTTTATTTGGAAGGTGGAAAAAGGGAAGCACACTGACTACCAAGAAAGAACACAACAATTCCTACACATTCTCTCTCTCTCTCTCTCTGTCTCTCTCTCCCCTCCCCCCCTCATTCTTACTCTACTGGGAGGGTTAACATTACAAGGAAACTCTCAGGCTGGTTATTTCATAATTCACAGCAAAATAGAAAAAAAAGAGACAAAGTCAGCAGCACCGTTTATAAACCCTGAAAAATGGAAGTTTCCAAGCTGTCATAAATAAGGATGGGAGCATTTGCCAAGTCAGAGATTTTGCCAAATTTGAAATCCACTCCATCCTTACATCTTGGAGCTCAGAACGGAACACCAACCTTTTGGGATTTGTAATCATTTCTCCTCAGCAAAACTTCTTGCTATTTATAATGAAGTGAAAACAAAACACACACACACACACACACACACAAACAAGGAAAGTTTTTTAAAGGAGCTAGGAGTGTTACAGCACAGTGAGCACTGGGCAGGTGATGATGAGATAAAAGGTATTTGGACTGGGATTAAATTCCCATTAAATCTAACAGGGCTGAACGTATGAAATATTCCTATGCGTGGATATGTATGTGTGTGAGAGAGAATTACGTGCTCTTTCCATGTTACAGCCTCTCTCCTCACTTACTCTTTTTCTCCATTTCTTTTTCTCTCTCTCTCACACACATACTCCCTCCTAAGCACATTCTATCTGACCAATTAAAAAAATTTAATATGTAAAACCTAAGGGACAAAGCTTATTTATGGTGTTTGTGTTGAGTAGAAAGAGAACTAGAAAAAAGGGGGAGAAAATTATTTTTAAAAACAAAGATAAAAGGGTAAGAAAAAGAAAATAGGTAACAAGGGCAGGGATGCTCTTGCTTGTACCAGGTCAACAAGACGTGCAGTTGCCTGTTTAATGGCGGCTCAGAACTTGCAGCTACAGAGACACCCCAGGACCAAAGGACTATCAATGGCCTCTGAGACGCAGAGCCGGAAGCAGGGATTTTATAGGCAGATGAATCTGGTTTGTGTGTCCTTGGCCAAGTTACTTGATTTTCTAAGCCGTTCTCATGAGTAAATTAGAGGCAGCAACAGCACGGGCACAACCCTTGAGGCCAAAGACGGCATCTGCTTGGTTTGCTGAGATACCTGCCAGTGCTGCCTGCCTGACATATCTAAGTACAACACGGGTTTGACCACATGGGGTCACTTACGCGTAGATAATTTTCAAATAACCTACACTGGAAAATTTTTTAGATATTTGGCACCATTTGAAAAATCTCACAGATGAACGATGTAGCCTATAAAAGATCGAAAAAAAATTAAGAAAATGTTAGGCATGTCATGAATTCATAAGATGTATGTTGATATCAGTCTATGCGTTATTCCACTGTTACCACTAAGGCTTCTGGTCAACAGAAGGCTGTTAGTAATGGAGTGTCAGGGGAGTCAAAAGTTACACTCTGATTTTCAACTGCATAGCAGGAAGGGGGTTGGTGTCCCTAACCCCAGCATTGTCCAAGGTTCAACTACTGTAATTGACACTTACTAAATATTTACCAGAGTTTGAATACATTTGATGTAAGAAAAATGAGATAATACATTAATGAATAACAAATGTCTCAGATGAGGTCCTTTCAAGGAAAAAAATCTCACCCAAGATTGTTTTAAGGACGAGATGTATTGTAAGGACCACACAGAGAGATGTAGGCAGGTTGAAAAGACAGACAGGAAATGACGATGCACTTGGAAAGAGATACAGCCTTACCACCTCTCGGGATGGAGGTGCAGGTAAGGAGAATTGTCTTACTGGGGGCTAGTGAGAGCTGGAGCCACAGGGCAGGTGCTGTCCATAGGATTCCAGATGGGGGCTGAGCCCTGTGAGAGCTGGCACCTCCCCACACAGAAATGGCAAATACACCCGGAGGGCCTTCTCCATGGGGCACCTGCCTGTGCACTGCACTGTTCAGACACCTAGCACAGAATTCAAGCAGCATTCAGCTCAGCAGTGCAGAGAGAAGGGTGACAGAGAGGTAATCAACCTCCCCAAGATCCTCGAGCCTGACATGCATACCAAGAAGAAAGTCTGCCCAGACAATAATCTTTGAAAAGCCTGAAGCATCTTCAGAGGCTGTGTCCTGTGTCCCAGTTCACATAAAACCCTAGAACTCCTTAGAAAAGGTAAAACGGTCCTGGCGACCCAGCCTGATCCAGGGGCTTTAGATGAAATTGTGTGAATTTACCCAAGGCTGCTTTATAATCCTTAAAGCAAACAGCTGTG
Source organism: Arctocebus calabarensis (assembly GCA_963573935.1). Lineage (NCBI taxonomy): Eukaryota > Metazoa > Chordata > Mammalia > Primates > Lorisidae > Arctocebus > Arctocebus calabarensis. Next base: position 20,126 of record CAUYON010040779.1, read on the forward strand.
GCCTGTATTTTTATTTAATAATTCAGCAGGACTGATCATAACATGATGAGAATTATTAAAAAGAGATAAAGGGTGGTACGTGAACACAAAAGAGGTTTCTCCTTTTCTCCTTGGCAAGAGAATAAAAATTTTAAAGCAGAGAGAGGATTTACTATTCGTTAATTTATGGTCAGGCACAGATTTTAATTCAGTAAACATAGGCTCTGGGGTCTTGTAGTGTGTGAGATGGGACTTAACCGAATGACTGGAAAATGAGCGTGTGCCCTTGGCAGTCTCTTTCCATCACTGGGCTGCCAGACGGGACGTTCAAGGGCAGCAGCATCGACATCACTGAGCTGCTCTGATGCTGCTCTGCTTCTGGGTGCCTGAAAGGCAAGGCACAGCACAGGCACTTTCTGACACCTCGTTCTGATGTCTGGATCCTGTTCCTGGAGGTGGCAGGGTGTGTCCTCAAACTCCCATTCCTCCTGGCCCTTGCCACTCCCACCGAGGTGGTTTCCCTCAAGATCACTCATCAGAAAGCAGGAACTACCCAAAGGAATGGGAAGTACCCAAGCTCAAGAGGGATGAGAACATTGACCTGAGGACAATCAGAAACAACAAAGCTATCTTCAGCCACCATGGACAAAGCAGGCGACTCTGCGTTTTCAGGAGCTAATTAGCACTGAATACATACTTGATGCAACGTCTCTGTTTCATAAGGTAAAATTTAAAGAGTGCGTGCCAATTACACTGTCGTGCTGCATACTTGCAAGTCAAGATCTCCAAGAGGCTCCTTAGTGGCACAAATTCCTGAGAGCAGAGCATGCTGGGACCAGGGGGCACCACCCCAGTGACCTAAGTCAACCTTCTTATTGTACTTTTCTACACCAATTGTCTCTGATTAACTGCCAGTGCTGGTAGGACTACCCACTGGGCATCTGCACTACCCTGGGAGTGACCCCCACCTTACACGTGGTACCCTAGAGTCCTGGCCGGCCTCGCTCTGGTCCACATGGGCGAGTTGTTTATGACACCAGCTCTGGTGACTACACGGCCTGAAGTCAAGTCCTGGTGTTAACTGTCCGCTGGATAATCTGAGACGAGTCCCTGAATGGCTTCTATCCTCAGTTTTCTAATATTTAAATAATGGATGATATTGGAGTTGGCCTCATAAGGATGCTGAGAAGATCACGCAGCATTTAAGAGAGAAATCAAGCACACAATGGGAAATCAGTGCTCAATAACTATTACTATCTCTTAGATCCTGTGACAGATCTCACTTTAAAATGGATTAGAAAAGATAGAAGCAACGGTAAAAGGGTCTTAAATTAAGTGCTGGTAAAAATATCAATGCCACTTATTTAACAATTTAAAAAAAACCCAATTTACAAAGTCCTAAGAAAAGGGAATTTTATTACCCCAAATACAAAGTAGTTCCACCGAGGCCAATCGCCAGTGGCCCATTAGAGTACCAGAAACCTCAAAAGGCAGAAAAGAACAGTCTAGTTATTTGTAACTCATTTCCTGTAAACAGGTGTTTCTCAGGCTTGAGGGAACCTGAAACAGTCTTTTCTTTCTAACAATCCTTTGACAAATCATTAATTTATATTCTCAGCAAAAGATTTTAAATAGATAATTTATATATTGAAGTTACTATAGACCCTATTCCAATGATCAAAAATTCTGAATAAAAGAGAGAACAAAAGAAGCCAGCCATATTCAGCATAAGATGTTCAATGCTGTTTCTTCAAGAACCTTCAAATTACACAGCATCATTCAAACTCATTAAACTGTTACAGTACAACCCAAACAAATCAGATCCTTTTATTTTATCAAAATCAAATTTATGGTAGAATCAACGTGGAAGAATCACCTGGGTAGAGTGAGGGATCCAGAGGCAGAATCATAGTAACTCCTAAAGAACTTCCAAAGTGGCCATCCCAGCATGGGCCATGGCTGGGACAGCCCAGTGAGTGAAGTTTCCTTTTATTTGGTCTCCATTATTTGCACCCACATAATCCGCATGCAGCCGGTGGATGGTGAGTTTATGATTTAACTCTCCTAAGCGGGGTAGGTACTATTACCTTGAAAATGGAGAGATACAGGAATGGAGTGGTGAAAGAACGTTCCCCAGAGTCCTGTTGCTTGTGAGTGTAGCTGCGATTCAGACTTGCATAAGCCTGGGACCCCAGCCTACCAGCTCAAATTATCATACCACGTCCAGATGTGTTATATGCTCAGCTGAGAATATGAAACATGTTCTCAGCTCAGCAAATTGAAAGGGAGATTTAGAAAAAGCACAGGTCACCATCCCTACACATCAGTCTCTTAAAAGAGGGGCAGAGTACTGGGCTTGATAAAATGTTAGGTCACACTGGATTACTTTCTCCAATCCCAATTCTTCAATTTAGAGAAAATCCCCTTCCAATTATCAGAAGGTGACAGCAGGCTCAGAGGAATTACAGCTGGGGCCTACAAGCCCTGCTTTCAGGTCCTATCCTCAAAGAGAAAACAAGGCAGGGATGGTGCAGCAGGCCTGAGGATGGAGAAAATAGGGACACGAAGCGTGGTCACCAGACTAGCAGTCGTGTTCCTACGGCATCTTCCTTCTGTAGCCGCTGGGTCCCTCTCTCTTCCTTTCTATGGAAGTACAAGACATGATATTTATTTGACCACAAATTCATTCTGCATCTAAGGATAGAGCACTGAGTGTACCCTCTTGCTGGGAGCAGGGTCATTCCACCAAAGGGTTTTCCCACAGAATGTAGGGTTTTTAAAAAAATTATCTTACATTCTTTTCCCCAGGGACTCATTTTTGCCAATGAAAATATTTCTGATGCAAGAATCAGTAAACAATAAATGTATAATTCATATTGATGGAAATTTTAAGAATCCTTTTTTGGAGATGATTTATTTCAGAACCTAAAGCGGGTTTGGGACTCCCCCCAAACTCTCAATGACGTTTTCACAGTCTTTCTTCTAACACCCTCCATTTTGAGCACCACCACTGGCACGCGGGGGACAGTGCGTGTTGGAGGAAGGGAGGAAAGTGTGCAGGATCTACAGAGAAAGCAAGACACATGGAGACGCATTACAAAACTTTATTGGCTTGTTAAAAATGAATGAGTTCAGCAAGTACATTTATGGTCTATCCACATTGTTAAAACAGCACTAAAAATAAAACGTAAAAAAATGATTACCCATTATTTACAGAAAATGTGAAAAGATGGTTTAAAACCTGGAACATTACAGGGGAAAAAACAGGGCGGGAGAATGATTCACAGGCTGCCTCTGGATTACAGCAAATGGATTTGAACATGAGATAGGGGAAACTCAAGGATTTGTCTTTCTTGGGAGTCTCTTGCTATTTTGTATTTGTTTATACTCAATTCATAAATGGACTCTCTTAAAATAAAGGTGATGAAAAATCTCTGTTCTTTTCTCTGCTTCTCATACACTTTTTTTTTTCCACCATGGAAAGTAAGATTCTGGTCATAGTCAATGGTGTGGGGGGCTGGGAGGAGGTGCTGGGTCAGCACACCCTAGGTGCTCACCACCGGCCCTGCCAAGGATACACTGCAACGTTATCCTGAATTAAACTTAGAGTGATCTCACTATCAACAGCAGATGACTGGGAGGTTCCGCTGTCCCTGAAGGCCAAAACAGGAAAATGGACTGACCTCTGTGGAAAACTGCCTCTGTAACCGCCTTTTTCATGTGACTTTTTGGGTTGGGAATTCTGTCGACCTAATTCAGCCTGGAAGCCTCAGAGCAAATGAAGTTCACGATCTGTCCAGGATAGTCTTTAACCTTCCCAGGTGCCTCTGGATAAACCTGACATGGTTTACAGGTATGTGAACTTGGCAATCACACACACTATGGAATCTATAGAATGGCTACTTCTGTATTAATGTCCTCAGAGTCATGTCTGTCAAACTACACAACCCCAGAGCCTCCAGGGACATTGTTGAGACATGACTGGCCCTGCCCACAGGGCTGGATGCAGCAACCCTGTGAGACCCCCTATCGTATGGAATCCCTTTTCTTGATACAGCTCTCCTTCTGGATCTGGAGTCTAGACCAGTGATTGTCAAGCAGCATGCCATGGCACGTGCTATAAGAGAATCTTGGGTGTGCCATGATAATTTTAAACATCATTAATTAAATAATTTTTGTAAAAAGTTCAAAGCACAGTGTAAGTTTTTTTTTTACCCTTTTTATGATCGACATAATTTAAGTGTGCTGCTGAAGTTTAACTGTGAGATAAAAAAGGTTGGAAAACACTGGTCTAGACAAAACAAGATGAAATTAACTTCCACTATAGTGAGAAGGAATTAGGTCACAACCAAGGGAGGCGTCCTAGACAGGAAGCACCAGAGCAGGTGGAGGAGGAAACCTCCCAGCCTGCAATGGAGTGAGGGAACTTAGCACAGCTCCCATCCAATATTCCTTCCATTTTGCAAGGGGGGGAGAGTTGTATGTTATAATTCTGCCATCCATAAAGCAAAAAAAAAAAAAAGAAAGAAAGAAAACACCTCTCAGTTTGTTGTGGGATCAATTTAGAATGTAAGCAAGAAAGACAAAATTCAGAGATTCTAAGAAAATAAAAAGGAGAGAAGAGAGAAAGCAGGTGTCCCTCCAATGCCCTCCCTCACACCTGGCATGAAGCTGATCTGCTGGCTCGGGCTCCTTCGCTATTTGCTCCCCATGCCACGGACTGTCGCCTCTGCTCTCTCTGAGATGCGGCAAGCCTCAGCCACCGTGAATCTGATTCAGGATTACTTAAAAAGTGAGGAGCAAATGCAAACTCCGTCTGTGTCCATATAGTGGGAGGGGCCGGGATTGTTCAGCTTTTGTCCTTGCTACCTATTTCTGGAAAGAAATCTCAGTGGGTCAGAAATGAAATCAGTCCCTGCTGAGAGACTGGGAATAAAAACCCCTGAATCGATTTTCTCTAATGTACGTCGAGATTCATTTTTCCTGTCGAGAGAGGAATCTTCCTTAGCTTCAGACTATTTTACTTTTGTTGTTGTCACAGAGTTGATGTCTCCTGCTATGACAGGGGGTGTTTCTTAGTCTATCTCAGCTGCCTGGGAAGGTCCTAGGGGGCCGTATTCAATGCAGGGTGAATAAGATAAAGGACCTGGACCACATCTCCTGAAAAAGATACCTGTTTTCCATTTACCAGTGGCCACGCCGGTATGTTAGGGACATCCTGAAAACAGCACATGTACTTTGCCATCTAAGCCTGGTGACACCCAAGTAGGACAGGAAACAAGGGTGCTGGTGAAAAGGAGTTAGTGTCAGACAAAACAGGAAGAAGGACTTACTAGGATGTCTTTGGCCACAGGGAGTGAGACCAGTCAGGGAATGGTGGGAAGACAATGTTGTAGGAACATTCCCAGCAAGGTGAGAGGGCCTAGGGTCACCGCGGGGTGGAAGTCACAGGAAACCACATGCTGCAGGTCACTGGGTTGCTAAACTTCATTTCATAGCTTCTTGCAATAAAGCCCTCCATGGCATTGTCAGGAAGAAAGAAGAGTAAATTTCAAAGGAAAGAGAGAAGGATAGAGTGAGAGAACCATGATTGTGTTTTAAGACAAAAGCAACAAACTGGAAGCTCAGAGACATGTTTCGTTGCCCAATAAAATGTTTTAAAGTTAACTGAGCCAACATTTTAACAACAGGGACATTGGGGCGGCACCTGTGGCTCAGTGAGTAGGGCGTCAGCCCCATATACTGAGGGTGGCAGGTTCGAACTCAGCCCTGGCCAAACTGCAACAAAAAAATAGCTGGGTGTTGTGCCATGTGCCTGTAGTCCCAGCTACACAGGAGGCCGAGGCCAGAGAATCGCCTTAACCCAAGAGCTGGAGATTGCTGTGAGCTGTGATGCCATGGCACTCTACCAAGGATGACAAAGTGAGACTCTGTCTCTAAAAAAAAAAGGGGGGGACATTTCACACAAAAATCCCAGTTTTGTGTGTTTCTTTTAAAGAATCAGAAGAATTGGGGGAAAAAAAGACTCCACAAGATTTGGAAACCTGGGCCCCCATTCTCATGGGGCACGGTTGGCTGGGGCTAGAGACAGCTGCCTCTGTGGGGGAGTGGGTGTTGGCTTCCCCTGACCCCTTTGTTCATTTAGAGGTGCCAGATCCTTGTTGGAGGGTGACAGACTTGATGTCAGCAAAAACGGACCCTCTCCTTTTCTAAAGCCACAAAAACACAATGCCTGCCATGGGAAGCTCTGAAAGAAAGTACAAATCTTATGGGGGACATAAAAAGTAAAGGATGAAAGGGAGTGAGCTGGAGTGCAGAAAAGAGAAACTATGTTACCGATTGTGGTCTTTAAGGATTAAGAAAAAAAAGAAAACTCAAGAGCCATATGAAACAATTTTCTAATAGCCTGCTGTTTTCACTGTTCCCTAGGAGATGTCAACTGATCTTGGATAGATTAAATTGCCTTATCTGTCCACTTCTTTCCATTTTAAAACAAAAAATCTACCCTGCAATCCTTCTAGCTGTTGAATACAAATATTCTTCTTTTTTTTCCTTTTGGGCCTATGAAGCTTATAAAATAGTCTTAAACAATTCATCGCCTTTCTATGGCTCCATGGAATAGCAGAAAAGCTTAAAAAAAATTGTGCCAAATGGCTGATATTTAAGAACCCTTGCCATACTGAACCCCTGCCTGGCTCACAGTTTGAATTTCATTTTTCTTTGAGAGGTCAGGATTTCTGCTATTAGCTGGCCTCTTTGTAAATCAACACCTTTGGGAAAGATCGAAATCTTGGTAGTGACAGGAACTGTCATTTAGCAGCAAACAAGAAAATGAGAATTTGGAGAATATTTGGGACCCCCCTCGGACAAAGCACCAGCTGCCCTTACACTTGGATGCAGTTGGAAAGACAACTTTTGAGAACTAGCATTATGTTTATGCTTTGGAGAAAATGTCCCTCTTTAAGGCATGGGGATGGAAAAGCCAAATTAAGTGCTGTAATCCATAGGGCTCTGTGAAAGGTCCACATTGAGCAATAACATGTTTAGCGACTAATGTAAAAGATACAATATAAAATATTCATTGTGGATATTCTTTTTATATTAAGCGGTACCTAAATGGATCATGGTTTATCAAGACTAATGCCTGGGTTTATACAGGATTCAAAACAATGTTTCAAAATAAGTTGGACTAGTTAAAATCTATAAATCCAAAGCTAAACTGCAGAATGTGAGCAACCTCCTCCCCAATGAAGAATTCTTTTAAATGTCAATAAGTTTCCAATCCAGCCACAGCACACACGTGCCCTGTCTAACACATCAGAGCTGATTGTGTTTTCAGATGAAATGCTCCAGGGCCTTGCTCCTGAGTCCCCAGAATGAGAAAGGTTGGAGGTGGAGTAGGGTGGGGGGACGGCAAACCTCTCTTCAGGGTGGGGTACTGCCTGGTGCAGAGGGAGCAGAGCACTCTAAGGTCACTGTCATGGTGAAGTAAATGAGACAGGTGTTCAGGGTCAGACTCCGAGGGACACAGGAATTGTAGCTCTGAGGTTGCCCTCTCAGCAATGAAGGAGGACTTTTTAAAGCACATATTCATTAGCGACCTGCCACCTCTTTGCTACTGGGGTTGATACGAGCTTTCCTACACATGAAAACCCAGCAGTAGGGCAGTATGTTGTAGGAGGACTATCCGTCTTAGAACCTCCTCTCCTGCTCACAGCGGGCCAGCCATTCTGCTCCCAGGCCTTTTCAGAATAGAAAAGCTGCAATCCTGTAATGCAAACAGCATGAGAAGCTGTGGCCGTCTCACTTAGCCGACTTCTAAAAAGCAGGTGGATCACAGAGGGCAAATAAAAAGGGGCAAGGTTGTAATTTCACCATATGCATATGTTTCATTCTTTTAGTTATTCGGACACTGACTATGCCTAACTTCAATCTATAGCCCCACCAAACAGCTGCCGCTTCTTTGCCAGCTGATGAGCTTAAGGCAATCACTAGCATTGCAGGATTCTGAGACCTTACCTGAAAGTTTGGCTTTGATTGCCAGTGAAAGAAAAAAACCTTTCAATGACCCCATTAAGTCCCCCAAGCAATGATGTATATGACCTTAACTCTTTTAGTCATGGTGTTGTAAATGGAAAGTCAAACTCTCTGAATTCAGTACTGATTAGAGAAGAGAAAATGATACTAAAACACGTATTATACGTAGATTAGACTGTTTAGTGAGCACTTATATACCTGACCTCAACTTTAGATTTCTTTGTTTAATGTTGCAGTTTACCTTTTAATAAACAGAAGCAATTAAAATCAATACATTTCCAGTATGGTCAAACAGCACACTTTTCAGAAGAGAAGCACAATCCAATGGAATTTCATTTCAATTTTGTATTTGAATGATTATTAAAACAGAAGAGAAGCATTAATGTAAGATGTGTTCTTGAGGTGCTGCCGAGCTGCCTGGGAGCTGCCTCTGCACTGGTGCTCCCCAGTCACCGTTCACAACGTACGCAGGTCTCTCACTGTACCCGCTCCATACACCGCCCACATCTACCAGAAACCCCCAATAAGCAGTGCTTCCCGGGATAAGCCAACGGTAGTCCCACGAGTCCAGCTAACAGGGCAGCATTACCAACAAGCACCACAGCCCCTTTCTCTGTCTTTTTCTTTATTTCAGCTACCCATCCAGTGGGATCTTATGAAACAAAACAAAACCTAAAAGAAACACAAAATAAAACATAAGTCATGCTCAAAAGAAAAAAAAGCAACAGATATTAACATACAAGTACAATCACTTTTAAAATGAACATAATAAATAAACGGCAAAAATAAGACACAACATGCGATATGGGATATGCTTTAAGACACAAAGCAGTTTATAATAACAGAACATACATTGGCAGAAGATGAGCCTCTCCTTATGGAGCAACTTAGTTTTACACTTAAAACCGATTTGACTTGGTACATGAGACACGGGAAAGAGATGCAAAGGTTTTTTGCATACGGCCCCACCCACAATTCTATCAGATGTCGGCAGCTTAATCTAAGGAGGAAAAATCTGTACATGACATGGATGACCCCTGAAGGATTTTTATATTTGCCTTTATAGGGGAAAGTTAGTTTCAACAACAAGTATCTACCCAAATCCTGATTCTTTTCCCCACCTATTTTTAATCAAATTATTTCTAAAACATCTAATGATTTACTCAGCAACTAGAACAGAGAACTGGTTAACTTCACTGGTGAAATACCAGTGTTGAGATTCTTTTTGCCTAAATTTAAGCAAGCACTGTAGTATATCTGAGACATATATAGAAAGTGATATACTCTTATATAACATATGTAGCATACAACATAGAGTATATTATATATCATAAATGTATATATACAATATAAGACATATAGCATATGTATGTATTACATACAGTATATAAATCGTATAATATATAAAACCCAATATAAAGCAAATCTGCAAACATTCATTGCACACCGACCAGACAGTAGACACCGTGGTAGATGATACAAAAACAAAGGAAATGGAGTGTCTTGACCTCGAACACTTCCTTGACCCACAGATAAAGATGAGCCAATAATTTTCTCAATAAATATCAGCTGATCACTTTGTACCAGGCTCTCTTCTGAGCGCTGCACCCAAACTAGCCTTTTAAATTTCCCGATTGCCCCATGAGATAGGCTCTATTGCTGTGCACTCTTTCCTGGTGAGGAAACAGAGGCCCAAGTGCTGACAGCTAATAGCACATAGTGCCCGAATCCAGCCGGGTGGGATCCGTGATTCCATAGCCACCCTGCCACGTCAAAGTGCCAGAAGGAGACATGAGCAGAGGACATTGCCTATGAAAACTTGGTGCAATAGGGAAGGTTTCGGTCCATTAATTCTGTGTGTATTTTGCACACATCTTATTAAATTCCCAAGTGACAAAATAGCTACAGAATCATCACAGAATCCCCCAAGAAACTTTCAAGTTCAGTTTTAGAAGGAACCTCCAAACCACACCCTGCAGCTCCCCATCTTCTTCCACCTGGTGCCTGGCCTGCCAACCTCTGGTGTCATCTGCCTCCAGAGCTGTCACTACCGCCGCGAGTCTGCATCATCATTCACAGTCCTAAGGGTCCACAGAGCCTAAATTCCAGGCATTTCTCTCTCCTGCCCTTCCAAGACTCAGAAAAAGAACTCAGTACAAATGCCAAAACATCATTTTTGGATTTAAGCACCCGCAGTGCCCAGAGAATTTAGGAAGGGCTCAGTGGTGCTGATTAATGCACCTGCATATGTACCTCCAGTCTCATTCTAAAAGTTTAGCCTCCAGGCAAACAGGGAGAGCTAATATGAAGAGTGGGCTAGGCCACTTAGGACTTGCCTGCCAAAGTAATAAACCAAACTCCTTAGATTTCCAAAGGGTGGAGCTCAAATTCCTTCCCACTGCAGCAATAGGATTAATGTGAGGATGTCAAGTTTGTCAATTAAAAACTAGACAAACTGATGTGACAAATAAAAGATGTCACCCAGAAATAAAAAGATTCGTTGATGCCATGACTAGTTCCTCTGTATGTTCAACTTCAAAAGACGTTTGATTTTTAAAAAATGACCCAAGGATTAAACTGCAGTTGCTATAAAGCCTTATTTCCAATGGATTTATGACTCTAAGAGTTTACTAATCCCAGAGCATTTACAGCAGGAACCAGGCCATTCTTCCTTTGCTTCTATTTGCCATTTTCCTGCCCCAAACCCATCCAGGCTCGATAATTATGACAACTGGGAAATACAGACTACTTTGCCAGATGCCAGCTCTGTCGGACTGCCTTAAGTTCTACTGGACTCAGGCCACAGTTGTATTTGCCCCTATTTCCATGGATGTCAGATGTCACTCCCCAACCTTCTTCTGCTTGCCTTTTATGATACATCCTTCCCAAAGGAGCAGATCTCAGCTCCCCACAGCCACGCAATAAAAACAAGCGAAGCCACCATAAAAACACACATCATGCTTTCCTTGTGAGGAAAAGCCAGCCGGTCACAATTGCAAGCAACATGCAGTTTCTGCATTCAAACTGCCACTTCTACCGCCTGTCACCTCAGGGATGGCAAGTTAGCCTCCCCTGTGATAGCCTTGATCTTTGAGTGCTACTACCCAACTAAAGATATCCCACCACACACTGAAAAGCTGGTTTGATTTCAAGAGTTGACTCTTCTATAAAGAAACATGCCTGGTGCTTACTATTAATATTTCTAGGAGGTTGATAGTAAAATTGAAATAAGCCCCCACTTTACCCACCAGGATCTTATGACTTTTACCCTCTCCTGTTATAAACAATTCAAGAAAGGGACCACAAAATGATATAAAACAATAGATGATTATTTTGTCCTAGTGAGAGGGAAAGTTTTTAGACCACAACAAATGGCTGAACATCTTGTGGATTTAGCAGCCAAACGAGCTGTCTAGCTTACAAGCCTGAAATATAGATATTTTGACAATGTGACATTCTGAAGCATTTGCAGGCATTCCGATGGTGCATGGCAGTTACCGTGGGATCGGCTCTGTTATCAAAAACAACTTTAGGGAAACTTTGCCACTACTGCATACGCTGGCTGAGCTAGACAGGAACAAGGGTAAAGCCGGCTGCTGCCTAAGAAATGCGATGGTAAAGTTGACGGCAGAGAGAAAAAAACGGATGTGCCCTAAAACTCAATCTCTGCTATTTGCTGATTTAGGATCTATTCACTGACCTTTTCAAAGGGAAGGACTGCGAAGGGGAGGGGCTGGGGGTCAGCAAAGCAATCTGCTTTTTAACCACTGGCTCACAACACATTTACATTTATTTACATTCAAACGTGCACACATTTTCCTCCTATCACTCAGAAGCAATCAGCCGTAAAATGGCGAGGATCTGCAGTACATTTAAATTAACAGCAATTTATCTGGAGCAAAAAGGAAAACTGCTGAGTCCAAAGGAAGCAAAGGGAACGGAAGAAAGATGCAGCTGCTATCTAAAAAAGCAAATCTTATCACATTTGTCATTCGGAGAGTTCAAGCAGAAAACTGCCAACTTGAGCATCTACGTGGCATGGTGCCACTGGAAATGGGTTGGTGGCTGGGCCTCCAGTGTAGCAGCTCACCTTCGTTGGAAAGCAAAATGAACATTCCCTGCGTCTTCTGGAAAATGTTTACTAGGTAAAATGAGAAAAGAAACTCCTGTGTTCTCATAAGATTGGTTGTCAAGGAAATAGTGGTTTTAAAAGGTCTCTGTCACGACGTTAGATTTGAGCAAGGTGCAATTCTGTTTTATTTCCGCATCTGAGTTTAAACACCACGAGTCCCAATTTGATGTGTGTGGAGTATTTAATATCAGTTGGTTGTTAACGTACTGTTGTTGCTTTTTCTATTTTGTAGGTGACCCAACATGGTGGATACAAAGTGTTCAAGGTCACCCGAGAATGAGTGAGAGAGCTGAATCTAAACTCTGAATCTCAAAATTGTCAGCCCACAGCTTAGTCTGAAAGTTACTCATTCCTCAAACACCCCTTTTGCTTTGGAAGAATGTGCTTTGTCCATGTACCGTCCCCTCTCCTGAGACCTCCTTCCACCAAAACCTCTCTTTCTATAAGCCTTAACTATTCTTCAAGGTCAGTGCAAAAGCCATCTCCTGCAAGTATTTAGTTCACCCTTCTCTTAGCTCTTTGGCATTTGCTTTCCCTCATGGGGCTTCCTTGTGTACCTTTTAAAACTTGCATTTTTGTTCTTTTGATTTCCCTGCATCCCATAGGAGAGTAAAGGGGGCATGTTCGGACACCTCATATGCCCAGCATTGCCTCACACGAATAGAAAGGGCTATACGTATTTTAGTTTTCAAAATAGTTATGTCTAAACTTTTGAGTTTTATTGGAGAATTCTGTCATAGTCTATTTTCTGTTGCTTATAACAGCAACCTGAAATTGCATAATTAATAAAGAAAAATAATTTATTTTGTACAGTTATGGAGCCTCACTCCAAAGTTGAGGGGTCATATCTGGTGAAGCTCTTCTTGCTGGTGGGGACTTTCTGCAGAGTCCCCAGCCAGTGTGGGACATTATATACCAGGAGCCTGAGCATGCTAACTCAGGTCTTTCTTCCTCTTTTTAGGAAGCCATCAGTCCCACTCCCATGATGACCCATTAATCTGTCAATCCAAGAATGAATTAATCCATCATGACCCAATCACCTCTTAAGACCATACTTGTCAATACTGGTACATTGGGGATTAAATTTCAACACAATTTTCAAAGAGGACAAACATTCAAGCTACAGCAAACTTCAAGGCACTCAACAGCAGAACTGGAGTGGCGGAGAAAGAAGGATGGAATGCAGTGCAGAGTCTGTGGGTTCTCACTGGTCACCAGTCACCCTAAAAGCTTCTAGCACAGATCACATATGTACCCAGAAAAACACTGTAAACTACAGAGTTAGACTCATGGACACACAGTGAGTGCTTCCTGGAGCATTATAAGCTCCTGGGGAAAAGATGTTAGACTCGGTTTATTCTAATTCTCACTGTGAGCAAAATTACAGTGGGCATGGGACAAAGGAAAAAAAACCTGTTGTCCATTTATCTGAAGATGAAAAACTAAAGAGTACATGGCTGAGGATGGTTGAAGAGGCTTTGAAAAGAAGAGCTATGGTTTGACTTTGCCAAATGAAGTTCAGCTATGAGATGGAAATTAAAGTAGGAAACGCAGCATTCTTGGCAAAGCAAGAATGAGTGAGGAAAGCCAAAGTTATTGCACAATTAAAATCCAATGATTCTAGGAAAATGTACTCTCATCAGCAGGGCCTGGTGACAAGTGTCCAAGGACTTGACAACTACCATTTCTGAGACTTGACATGGGGTGGGGAACACGTCCAGAAACGGATATCCTTGCCCATTCATGGAATCAACTTGTTAAGTACAAATGTTTCAGGTGGACTTTTCAAAAGGCTTCACTACCATCCCTCTGAGACATCTATATCAATCTATTTTTTTTCCTAGGGGGAGTTTCCAGACTTTTGGCTTACTTCAATTAACTTGTATTACAAAATCTATAAGAAAGCTCTTTGTAGAGTGAAATGACATTTTCTTAAAGATATCGTTGCACCAATTCTGGGTCCAGAGCAGCTTACTAGTGACTCAATTATTCAGCACACATGAGCACGGCAACATCGACTTTATTGTGTGTACTTGCTGCACCATGGATCTTGTGTTTAACTTAATTAGTACCAAAATACTCTAGCCAGGAACTCCTCAGAGTATATGAAGCTAGAGTGCTAGAACCTATGGAGTCCAAACATCATCCTGTAACTACATAAAATCTCCAAGAACCTCAAATACACATAATGTGAGTTATTTGGCTCTGTTCAATTATAGCCGAAACTGTGGGCCACAGACCTGAACAGATCTGGGAGTAAATTTCTACAAAAGTAAATAACATATAACAAAAGATGCACGAGAAAGGTCAGCCAGTGGCATGTGAGGATAATGATGACAATGACGGTGTAGATGAAGATCTGGAGATGGAAGGAGGAAGAGGAGAAGGAGAAATTTAAAAAAAAAATCGCTGTTGAAGCACTTCAAGAAACCTCAAGCAGGTAAAAAGTGACAATTATTGAAGAGTAAAACTCGAGAAATTAAGGATCCAAAACAGGACTATAAAGCCAAGTTCAAGTTTAAGCTGAGCCTAGAAAGAAGAGAATAGGTAAAAATAAAATGTCTCGCGGCAACACTTTTTGATTAGGAACCCCAAGCAGTGCTTCTGGAATAGAGTTTGAAGATCTTCAACATTTAGGGCTCTTGCTCAGAAAGCAACAGTGGAGAGGCTTCTGTGTGGGCAACATCCCTAAGGACAGTGACAAATCCCATAAGTCAGATCCTTCAGTGCTCCCAATTAAACCAGGAGGGGTCAAAAAATGACCCTTGCTTGAATAAATTCCATCTCCACTGATACTAGCTAAGTGGGAAAGATAATAAAACCTCAGCTAGGAACCAAGTACTCTGGAATGCAAAACAAGGACAGGTGAGGATGATAAAGTCCATGAATGGACTACAATGAACTGAATTACCCCAAATCTGTCTGCGAGCGGGATAAAAAGCAAAGCCTGTGTTCTGTCTGGCCAGGGACTTCTTGGAAGGTAGGATGCCATCCTGTGATGTGGAGCCCACAGGTAAAACTGTCTAAGTCTTCATCCAGGGGGGCTGAACCAAGGTTTCTCAAGGAGCCTAGTATATGTGGTCACTCACAGGTCCCTCGATGGTGTCCCTCTCCCCATGTGCTGCTGCCATTTTCCACCCCCTCCCCCTAACCGCCCACAAGCAAAGACACTAACAGCCCACTGCCCAGGGTCCTGCTTCCAGGCAGGGCGGCAGATCTGCTTCCCATGGCTGCTGTAGGTACATAGGCTGACTTTAGTGGGGGGTGAGGGGGGTGGCGGGGGGTGGTGAGTAGGAAGCTTCCAGCATTCAAAGATTCTTCTCTGGGCACAACATTTTATCCAGATAAGTAGATATGCCCAAACACAGAGACAAAAAATGATGGGGAAGAAAGGTGCTCCTTCACCCAAACATGGCACCTGTTCCCCAGAACAACCATTAGCTTCTAAGATCTCAGGGCTTCTAACATCTCAGATGTTCCTTAGCTAGAACAAGAATTAAAATGTGCCTCGCCTATGCAGCAGGGTCACCGAAGACTCACTTGGCACTCTGTTGCTAACTAGGGAAGGGAAGGTTGCAATGGTAATTGGTCATCTACACTTTTTCTGTCTTCCTGTGCATTACTGGATACTTTTTTGTAAAGAGAAATTGAAAGTCCCAGATCAGACCCTGGGGACCATATCCAATTAAACTTCACTTATCATGTCTTATCCTAACCAGAGTTATAAGAGATCTCTGAAATGCTCATCAGTCTGAAAAGGTAGCTTTTCTTTTATGCCACCAAGAATACCATCCACACTCTAAAGCTTCTCCACACTGGGTGGGACCACAGGGTTCTGAAACAGCTGATCAGTATGTGTGCTTCTTAAGTTTAGCAGATAACCCATTTTGAAAAGACCCACTGAAGCAAAGCTTACTCAATCCAAAAGAGGGTTCTCAATAGGAAATTTGAAAAGCACAAAGCCAATCCCAGGGTCACAGCCTTGTATGTATTCAGACTAAGACAGCCAATGAACCCCCTAACTTGACTTAAATTAACCCCACAGTTCTAGAAGCCTCTGCTGTCAGGGACATTTTTATTTGCTCAAAGAATTTGTTTTAGAAAGAGCTCCTGCCATCTCCCAATCCTACCTCCCTGTCTCTATTGTGGCTCAACATCTTACAGAAGCTGCAGTGTGCTGACCTCGGGGTTTTATGGGGCAACACCCCTTTCTGAAAGATTCCCTCTTCCCCCGACTCCTTCATGTTGGAGCACAGCAGGTCCCTTCCTAATTCTGTAGTTCAGGTGCAAATCACATATCGAGAAAACTCCGGATTGTAAAGTGCATGAATTTTTACACACGCACAGCAGATTTCACAGTTTATTTTCCTTCTTAAATAAAGGATAGAGGGCTGCTATGGCATTCCAAATATAACCACTTAGTTAAAAGAATCATAGCCACCACACCAAAACTCAACAAGACCCAAGACACTGAAAAAACAATGCATTTTAGATGCTTTTAGAAAATAAACATTTAATGTATCCAAAACATATGACATTATTTCAAGGAATGTTTTCTAAGTTGTTGGCTAAGTCAAAGTGATTAAAAGGGAAAGGCTATTTTCCTTGTAACCCTATGCATATTCTTCCTTTAACACAGGAATTGACATCCACATAAAGTACTCGATGCATTGAAAAACATGTGGTGGACAAATGCATTTCCTCATGTGAAAGCAGTAAACATTTTAAAGTGTCACATAGATGAAAGGACAGTGTGTAATTACATGTGTTTAGCAGAAATGACTAGATTATAAATGAGTTTTTCTTTCATTCTTCCCAGTTATGGCCATTTATCATCCATCCTTGTAATTTTACGAGATCCCAAAACTGTACAGAAACTCCTCAACTTAAAATGAGGTTATGTCCTAAGACAGCCAATAACTTGAAAGTATCCTAACCCAGAAATGCATTTAATAAGAGAACCCAAGTGCCCACCAACCCACGAATGGATTAATAAACTGTGCTATATGTATACCATGGAATACTATTCAGCCATTAAAAGGATGGAATCTTTACATCTTTTGTGTTAACCTGGATAGAGCTGGAGAACAATATCTTTAGTAAAGGATCTCAAGAATGGAAAAGCATGTATCCAATGTACCAATACTAATATGAAGCTAGTAGGTGAACTAATATAGGCCCATACAAGAGAAAAACTCAGTTGAATTCAAGTTGGGGAAAAGGGAAAGGGAGAAGGAGGGAGAGGGATTGGTATGCTCCCATCTAACAGGTATAATATAAAGGTACTTAACACACCTCCTGGGTGTGGGACAGAACTACAACAAGGATCTTACCTAACAAATGCAAACATTGTAGCCTAATCCTTTATACCCTCATATTAATATGAAATAAAAAAGAAATATATTTAATACACATAACCTACCAAGGATTGTAGCTCAGCCTAGTCTACCTAAAACATATTCAGAGAGTTTGCATTATCCTGCAGTTGGAGAAAATCATCTGACAACACAGAAAAAGGCCAAGTATCAGTTGTTCACCCTCCTGATCGGGGGTTGACTGGGGGCTGTGACTCACTGCCCGTGCCCAGCATCACGAGAGAGTATCATATCTCTTTCTACAGAATGAATATCACTTTTGCACCATTGTAAAGTCAAAAACTTGTAAGCCAAACCATCCTAAGTCAGGGACCATCTGGACTTACGGGTACCATTGGAATAAGCATTTTAATAAGTCAAGTCACCCCCATGTGTTTACCTTCCTTGGTGATTATATGTTAAAGAATTCATTTCCACAGTGATGCCTAAAAGCAAACCACCTTGCTGGCTACTTAAACAGCCAGAAGCAGCCCAAAGGCAGACAGACTTGTGTTTAGATTCTACCTCTTTCTCTCCTGAGCTGTGAAATGCTGGCCATGTCAGAAGACCTCTCTGCACCTCAGTTATTCAACTCTAGAGTAGAGAAGAAAAAAAAACCTTATCCATTTCGATGACCAGAACTACCTGGAGCACCTTCCTGCTTTCCAGTTTTCCATACAACTCGCCAGCAGTGAACTCCAGCCCTGCCTGCGCTCAGCTCAGCAGCCACTGCAAATGGTGACTTTCAACTGCACTCTAAATCACGGGACCAAATAGATACTTTGTCATGAGTTATGGAGTAAAGTCATTGAAGAGAATTTTGCTCAAAAATTCCAAATCCATCCTCCTGGAAAAGGGTGGCCCCAACTGAGAGTTAGAAGCTGTAGGGCCACTGAAGGAGGCTGTGCAGAACCACAGCTGACGGCTCTGCAGGGTGGCTGTGTGCCCCCTCACGCCTGTCTCAGGAGAGGAGATGTCTCTCCACACCAAAACAGTGTGGCACCTGATTGCTGACAAGGGCCTGGACTTCACACCCATAGTGGAATATGTCTGTGAACCATTCCTTGGTTTCAATTCTAATTCCAGGACCACAAAAACATTTCTTGCAAAATGATTTTGCCTTACCCTTTACTGTGGAACTGACTTGACAGTTCTCCAACTGAGGAACAGACATAGATGATAATTATGAAACCACACCTTAAAGATATCCAGTTTTCATTGTCCTAGACAGCCAAACTAGTTGTCCTAAGGCAAGAGGAGAGCCTCCAGGGACACGTCCTTTCTACCCAGATTGGCTCCTTCCTAGACGATGCTGGTTGTTGCCTCTCCAGTATCTTCCAGCAACAGCTAAATGAACCAAACCCTAACTAAATTTAACTGGCTAATTGCACCTAAATTACAGTCACAAAGCCCCTTCAGAAGATTCAGTCAATTTCTTGAGGGAGAAAGTAAATGTTTTACTATATAATTATAAACTTAATTAACATAAAATAAATTAATTAGGGACTTGCGCTGGTAATGAACACTATGGCTTAGCTGTTTACTGCCGTACTTTCCAGGGGAAGCTAAACCTTGAGAAGAGGACTAAGTTGTTCTTTAAGCCTAATATCATCTCACCTCTCCCACCCCCAAATTAACTGTAAGATTTTTTCTTTATGCTCAGTAGCATCACTCTCGTAGCAAGAACTACTGTAGAATGTCCCCTCACACTGGACATCTAAAATTCCACAGAATTCCAATGAAAATGGTTTATGTACTAATCTCTAAGGAAAACAAAGATTCCCCTCCCCCCACCTTAAACTGTTATTGCTACAATAGTTCCTAGCTGGCAGTTGACTGAAATAACAGATGATTATCAAAAGCTATAATTTCCATTTCCCAGAATATAATGACAAAGACTCACCTAGAGTTGAAATAACCATCTGCCACAGATTGTTCCACATCATTTGTTTGCTTGTTTATTTTTTAATTCTCAGAAGGAATTCAAAAATGGTATTGGCAAAGAAAGATGATTTTATAAAAATGACCCAGTTTCCAACCTGCATTGCCACAGCTATCATCCTATTTTTTTTTAATCTGACTTAGGAGAGGAGGAGGCTGAGAAAAGGAACCGTGAAGGATGATCTTGATGGTGCAAAATGGGTTTTTGGTAAACAAAAGATGGTCTTGTTCTAATTTCCGAGTGTTTGTGGTTTCTAGGAATACCAACTTGACCTCTCATACCTGTTTACCTCCTTGCTATGAAGATGAAGAGGAGCTGCTGTGCAAAATCCTGATCCTCTGGGAGTTAGAAAGAGAGTAGGGTTTAGAAGCTAGAACTAGTGATGGTATAACCTTGGGCAAACTGCCTCAGTTTCCTCACCTGTAAGATGGAGCTAATGATAGTACTTAATTTGGGGCTACTGTGAAGATTATAAAATCTAATACACACACATACAAGTGCTTAGAAGTTATCTGACATATAATATATGCTCAATACACATCAGCCGTTCCCATTATCTGCAGACTTTATATCTTAGCTTTTGTCCCTGAAATAACTAAGGCATAACGATAACAAAGAGTTGCAAATAATGAATGATACAGGTCTAGCTTAGTTGGGTATACTGGTCAACACACACACCAAAAGGAAAAAACAATTCAAGTTGCGATTGTGAGTAAAAAGAAACCTCTGTGTCAGATAAGAAATAAGCAGTCTCGTTACTGAATCAGAAAATGTTGGGGAGGGAAATTTAGGAATCCCATAGCCCATTCTCTTCAGCCAAGGTAACCTTCTCACTTGAGAAATGAGGAAGGTAAGTTTCTGAGAGCTTGAATAACTTGCTCTAGGGCAACAGGGCCAACCAAAGATGAAGGGCCCTGTCATTGTACTATAGACCAAGTGCGTGAATGAAATGTTCATGACAGGCTAGTGCTGAAGACAGAAGTAAAGATATCAGTGGTTTTGATATTCAAGTAAATGTCCCTGCTATGATCTGAATATTTGTGTCTCCCTAAAATTCATATTTTGAAACTTAATCTCCTATGTGATGGTATTAAAAGGCAGAGCATGTGGGAATTAACAAGTTATCAGGGTGGAGCCCTCATGAATAGGATTAGCGCCCTTATAAAAGAGGCACAAGGGAGCTCATCCACCTCTTCTACCATGAGGGCACAATGAGAAGACACCGTCTATGAATAGGCCCTCACCAGACACTGAACTTTGACAGCACTTCTCAGCCTCCAGAATGGTGAGAAACAAATTTCTGCTGCTTATAATCTACCTAATTTGTGGTATCTTGTCACAGCTGCCTGAACAAATCCCAATGGTTTCTGTTTGGAGCTCCTATATGCACTACTGCTAAATTCTTCATATATTTTACTTTTTTTTATTTTACTCAAATATAAAATTGATTTCCACATTCATTGTAGTCAGCTCTCATGGAATCACCCATGGCCATTATGCAAGTAACAGCAAACTTTTTCTGTAAAGGGCCAAATAATGAATAATATTAAAATTGCTGGCCATTCAATACCCATCATAGCTAAACACTCTGCTGCTGTAGTATGAAAGGAACTGCAAACTATATGAAAAAAGTTAGCCAGTATGTTCCCATAAAACTTATATTTATAAAAAATGGATAGCAGTTTGCATTTGGATCATAGGCGGTAGTCTGCCGATCTTTGAGTAATACTACTATCTGCCTGATGTTGTCTTGCTGTTATTTTCTTTACCTTTTCCCATCTTAAGCTTCCTCCTTAAGTGAATGTTCGTACTGTCTCAATATACTTATCAGGATAAGATCAATATGCAGTAGAGTCTAATTTATTAAGACTAGAAAGAAAAGCTAGTATGAATTGGTGAAAGCTCTAAGTTATGAGATACATTTGAAGAAACTCAGCTTTATTGCTTTCATATACATAAAAGAATCAAAATTAAGCTAATAAAACATTTCCAGCTTGTTTTGGGATGTAGGGGGTAATTCAGCCTCACAAGAAAAAAAAGAAGTTAAAATTATATAATTCATCAATTGTTTTCATAAAATTTCTTCGTGAAAGCTTAAAAAGTGTGTTCCCTGAGATGGTGAAATACAATTCCTACCACCCATCTTGTTTCTACTATTAATTGATTTGAAAATTCCCTTGGTTATAGATAATGCCCAAATATTTCACCACACAAACTCCTCACTAAATCAATAATCTGAATCAGCAAGGCTTTTTGAACTTTCAGAAAAGCTAAATAAATTGTAATCCAATGACACCAAGGAGTAATAGCATCTTTTGAAACAGCCTTACTTCCTTCTGTCTAAGGACTCTTTCTGACTTCTGACAGGCACTGCAGTTGGCTATTCAGAATCCATTCACAACCCCTTTTTCCTCACTTTCCTGTATCCTTGGAGGAAAGGATCCAACATAATTTTTTATAGCATCTATTGAAACTAAGGGTGGGTGTGTGACAAAATTCTGGCCATTGAGATATAGCTAGAAGTCTGAGGGAAAACATCTTCTCTTCTTGAATTAAAAGAGAAGGCCTCCTCTACCTTTTTCCTTCTTTCTAGTTGGAATGTGGATTTTAGGTCATGATGCAAAGCAGCCTTCTTGACACTGCCAGGTCACAAACACGAGGAGGGAGCCTACCTGCTAAAGACAGCAAGAGGGAAAAGTGGCAAGAGTCAGAGTGTCCCTGATGGTGTCATGAAACCACCCTAGTAGCCGTGGATCCCAGAATTCTTGCTGGGCAAAACAAATGTACAAACAAATGTCTATTTAAGGGGTTGTGTCAGGGGTTTATTTGTTTGTTGCAACTAATAAAATCCTAAGGGACACAATTCATGGAAGTGTTGGCCTCATTTCTGTGATGGGAGGTACATGACTGCTATAAACTAAAGAACTTTAGCTACTACCAAATAGAAGCAATTAGCTTTCAAGTGACATTGTGGCATCTGTGTGGCATCTGGAACTCTCTGCAATGGTTCTTGTTACAATAGTATGGGGCTGGGTGAGGAGCCAGAGCAAAAATGCGCTGAAGATAACCATACTTGTGACCCCATAGGAGAGCAGCCAAACCTCCCATGAAGAGACACAGCTGTGACCAAGAGGTGCCCCAAGTTGCCTAGGCAAGGAGATAAGGGAGCTACAGGTGTACATAAGTGGAGTGCTGAACAAAGACTCATGCACTGTGGGCATCTAACCCAGTGAGCTGGATACTGGGCCTGTCCAAACCCCAGGCTGAATCCAGGGTTGGTAACAGACCACAGAACCTCCTTGAGGATGTGGGAATTAAAGAGACCTATGCCTGTTCCCCATCAAGTGCTCCAGGAAGCAGCAGCCACATGTGTGTCCCCTCTTCTCAGTGACAGTAGAAAAAGAAAAACTACACACAATTCAACCTGTGTCTAAGTGCATGGGCACCTCACTTGGCACCCCAAAGTCCAGGGCAGTGAAAATATCCCTATATGGCCATGTCTGCGTGCCCAAGAAGGGCACAAGAGTGGCCGAGATGGTCCCTGGGCATGCTGGGATAAGCGGTATGCAGAAGGACCTATATGGCCCTGACGCTGGGGGTCATGGGCAGGCATGAAACAGAATCTATCAGAGAAGCTCCCTGACCCTACCTATACTTCCAGGCCCACACACAATTTCCAGTTTTAACATGAATGGAAAAAACTATGTGAAGTGCTCTGCCATGGGCAGCGATGAGAACTCAAAGTAGAAAATCAGTTCACAGGGAGAGAAACAAAGACCCTACATGTTTCCAAATCTTGGACTAGGGAGGAGTTTTAATATTTTCTCCAATCATAGCTCTTATGAGATTGTGCTTCCTTTCACCCTTTTTCCTTTACTGAGATTTTATCTTACCAAGTACAGAGAAATATGAATGTGAATAAAGATGAGATTCTTGTGTTTTGGACCAAGACATGGAGAAAGGAATCCAACCTACTTAACAGTAGATTGAACCTTTGTTCTAGATCCTCAAAAGTCCTTTAGGGTAAGAATTTCTCCTCCTTTGTCTATGCTCCCCTCCACAAAACCATGATGACACAGTCCTGTGTGTGTAAGAGGAAAGATACTAAAAAGGGAGAAAGTAGCTAACAGTGTCCCATGTGCTTAATACATTCTGCATTGTGAAAAACACTTTTTATACATTGGCTAATTTAAAGTGTGTTTTATGTCCATGTTAGAGATGAGAAAACTGCGGAGAAGTAATGTGCCCAATGCCCAAACAGCTGATAAAAATTCAGCAATATCTGACTCTGAAGAATGTTGCATTCTGCTTATTTTCTTTTTTTGCTCTGCCATGCTGTTAACTCATCTGAATTCCCTTTTAAACCTGTTTGCTCTCTCTCTTCCAGAACAGAAAATGATGAGCAATCAGCAGCTTCTCCCCTTGTCTGCATAAGCAAATCCACCAGTGGCACTGGGCAGGGATCCCCCAATTGTGAGGGGATGACTCATGCCTTCTTCTAGTCAATTTCTCCCTAATCTCCTTTCTTGTAATTTGGTAATTTCATAGATAAATACCCTTTCATTCTCTCTCTTTCTCTCTCTCTGTACATGTGGTTTTTATCTACCTCCAAACGATATAGGTGAAGGTTAAAACATTTCTGGATGTAGACATTTTCAGCCTCCTGACAGATTCACATGTCAAGACTGAGACCCCCAAACTTCCCTGCCAACGTTGCATCACTGGGCATATAAAGAAGTCAGCTTGAACTTGTACAAAGCCAAATGAGTTGTATAAATCTACCCCATGCTGCACAGAAGAGGTCGGCACAGTTTTTCTATAAAAGCCTAGGTAACAAGGATTTCTAGCTTTGCCATCAATATGGTCTCTGTCGCAATCCCTCAACTCTGCCATTTTAGTGTGAAAGTGGCCACAGACAATACACAAACAAGAGGACGTGACTATGTTCCAATAAAACTTTATTTATGGAAACAGATTTGGCCCATAGGCCATAGTGTACTGACCCCTGTTCTGTACTCATTTCTCTGAACCACAACATGGTGGCTAATTGTCCTTCCCTCCCTCTGAAAGAGTACAAAATAGAAAGGCTTCATTCTCTCCCATTAAAATAGCTCATGTCTGCTGCACATCAAATCCCTTCAGGAAAAATAAAAACATTCAGAACTCTGTTTCATAAAACTATCAACTATGCTTGCGCCTGGGGAAGCTAATGTACAGGGAGGTAAGTGGGCCTGAAGCAGCTAGTGTCTGTAGGACACAGGTGGAAAAGGATTCCAGGTGGCCGTAGTCACCATCCCCAGCTCTACCACATGAGAAATGCGGCCTTTCAATTAGTAATGCAGACATAGTGGGTACTTTCACAACCACTTACACTGCAATTTAGGTCATGCCTACGGCAATCAATAAAATCCTCTACTTAGATTCTCCATGGATAATTTGATTTTTCCCTCCTCCCTCAACAACCCAGGCAATTTTTTTTTTTTTTGGTGGATGTTTTCAATTAAGCCAATTTGCCACAGACACCTCTGTTCTCAATATGGTATTGTCTCCCAGTTTCTCTTTTGTTTGAAAACAAAAGTGGGCAAATGGATGTGCAAGTATTCAGCTCAAATCACTACAGTTTGTGTAAGGAGTGTCTGTAAATAGAGAACAGCCCTACCCCTCTCTCTTTCTCTCTCTCTCTCACACACACACACCCCCACACCTGTGGCATTCCCTAATGTCTCCCCATGCACACTCTGTACACAGCCTTGAGCAACTGAAACACTGGGTCTGGTGGAGGTGGCGGTGATGCTGGTGGTAATGACAGTTGAGCACTCACTGCATGTTGGGTACCATGTGTAGTAAGTCACAGTTTTCATCTCCCCTCTTCATGGCATTTTTTGCTCTCCCTTTTTACAGAAGAGGAAATTAAGACTTGGGGAAGTTATACAATATCTACAGTACAACTTGTATAGTTGGGCACCTCCTTACATTAACCATCTTCTTAATTTGACCTAATTTTCATAGACTGGACATGCACCACTAGTTCTTTATCTTCACCACCTCCATATGCTGACCAGTTGGTTACAATCCCTTGCTGATCAACTTACAGAGGTTCTACTGTATTTTGTAGTGAAGCTGCAAAACACAGAGGTCTAAGATACCTCCAAGTGTAAACCTTCATTTTACTAATTTATGAACATGGTCAACCGTCTCAGCTTTGCGAAGGGCTACAAGTTCTCATTTTTAAATAGTGATAATTATATCTTCCTTAATATTGTATTGAAAGGATTAAATGAGATAATATCTATAAAGCCTTAGTGCAATACCTCCGTAAATGCCTGTATTCGACCACCAGCTTAGCTTAGAAAAATGACAATTTCATATGACTAAAACTCATAATCACTTATTAAATGGTATTATCAGTATTATGGTTATTATTGTCCAAGGACAAAAGCAAATAGCAGAGAAGGAATTTTAATCTGCATTTGACTAATGGGGAAGACTAGTGCTTTTTCCACTAACTTAGTGACCTTCAGAGAAATATGATTTTTTTTGTCATTGGTCAATGACAAAACAACATTGATACTTTCTATTTGATTGCCAGCATTGTACCGTTTCATTATTAGCTCAGTATATCCAAAACTTATTTCAAGCATATTAAGAAATGTCAGTTGAATGGAAATGTGAACTGTCTCTCTTCTTTAATGTATTATGGGTCATGGTCTACTGAAAATTGGGATCTGCCTCATTAAACAGTTATAATTAACTCTTCTCATAATATCCCACAGTGGAATTGCTGCTGTGGTTCATACTTAAACCGGGAGAATAATTCAGCAACACTCAATGTAGGAACAATCAGATTTTCTCTTTCACATTCCGTGAATGGGAAATGGGAATAAAAATAACTTTCTTTTCCCAGGCTGGGGAATCAAAGGATAAAAAGACTTCCCCTCAAATGCCTGTCTGCTCATTATCAAGCTTAAAAGAAAAATCTCTAATCTGAAACTAAAACCACCTCTTGTTGTTTTACCATGTTCCCAGTGGCTATGGCTGTTGAAAACTGTCTAGACATTTTTCAATCTTGGGTTGTATTTTAGACAATTTCCTTCAGATGTAGAGATCATTCTAAAAAAAGCCTTTCTCTCTAAAATATGAAAGTCTAATCTCCAGAGTGTTGCCTCATAGTATCATAAAATCCAATAAATAACAAAATATCAACCCATGGGCAATGTAGACAGAGTAAATAACATGGTCAAGGAAATATTTTTAAAAACTTGCATGGCATTTTGACAAGAAACCATGTGTTCTCTGGAACTTCTCAGGATTCCTACCTGCCCTTTACCGTATGCCCACATCTGGGAGACTCTACGCCCGTGAACTTGGGCAAATGACTATTGTCACTTGGGCTCTGTCAGCCTGTGCATCAAGGTTGGCTTCAGAATGTTGCAGAAAGAACAGTTATTTGATTCTTTTTTCTCAGTCTTGGTTGATCAAGACATATGCAAATATAAGTACATACTGGGGAAAAGCAGTTAACTCAATGAGTTATCTAGATGTGCTGTCAAAGTCCTCAAATAATGAGATGATCAAAGGAAACCCATCTTTTGAAGGGATGGGGGCCATGGGACAGGCCCCCTTTCATCTCTCAGTCACTGTTTTGAATGTTTAGGATCTTCATTCTAAAAAGCTCAACTTAGTCAACAAACACAAAAGTAAACAAACAGAATCCGATATAATACTACTAGGCAAGCCACATGGGGCCAAGGTCACATTTGAAGGAAAGTGGGAGCTAAAATAAGACAGCAGTAATTGAAGAGAAAACACACTGATTAGTATTCTTTAGAATCCACATTACAAGCAGGGTTCATTTTAGCACTAACAATTAGCTTTCCAGAATATATAGGCTATCAGAAAGGGGGTTCATGTCTTGATTCCCAGGTTCTATCTTGAACAAAATGCACCTTTCAACTCTTTGAAGCTTTGCTGTAGATTTCCTACAGATCCCCACAATATGTAGCTATACTTCCTCCTTCAACATCTCATCCACCCACACACAAAACTATATCTCCCTGCACCAAATCCTAGCAAACCTATCAGGACAGATGCATAGAATCGTTTGCAAAACTCTAAAAAAGAGTAGCTGACATAGCAAATACCAACCGTGACCTTGAGGGTATTGATCAAGCTCTGACTCTGTTACAGCAGCAGGAAAATTAAGCAGCCTTCTAAATCATTAATGAATTACTTTTATATTCTTCTATTCAACAACCTCACCCATGACCCAAGCCAGGAGTCTGCATCCCTATATCTTGGTAGGAAACAGCAACATTTCTCCCATCAAAATGTTCAAGAAGTCTCAGATTTCTCTCACCTGCTGCTTAGAACAGTCAGACTAAAATTTGTTGACAACAAACTGAATAATGGCCTCAGAAAGACAGACAATTTGTGCCTCTGTTGTGGGGTTGATAAGTAGCCTCCCTTAGAAATTTATTTAAAAGATAATGTCAAAGCAAATAATTTTAGGCATTTCATTTTTTAAACTAAAAGTTTGCTTGACTTTATTTATCTAACTAAAAGTTTTCTTTGATAGAGTATTGAGACTGGCATGCAAACTCCAGAGATTTCCAGACTGGGAATCTCTCCATTGAGGAGGGAATTCATGTTAAAAATGTCCTGTCACAAACCACCTCACCTCATCACCAATGCCATCGAGCTTGGAATGAGGACAGGATGATGAGGGGAACATCTGAATAGAAATGCAGCAAGAAGATATCTTGTAAAGTGCAAGCCTAGTCCCCGGGAGGATGAGAATGTCATATCCACTGCATCCTGATACCCCAACATGCAGGCTGTTTAGTTACCCAGCTACCCAACAAGGACGGTGGGAAGTTTTGTTATGGCAAGGAAGATACAAAAAGGGTAGAAAAGGTTTGGTTCAGATGGGCTTAATTAACCATCTCTGTGGCCAGAGGGTAAGAAAAGGAAGGGCAGAAGGGGGAAGGAGAAGACTGCAGGGCATGCGCAGTAGAACCTGCGCAGTGTCAAGATAATCCAGCCCGTCAGGATTAAGGTCCTGCCTGAGAACTAACTCCAGGCTGACTTTGGTAAATCCATGGGTCACTCTCAGCCTCAGTTTCCTCAAGGATGCTGTACTAGGCAGCCTCAGACTTGTCCTTTCTAGATCTAACACTCTCAAACTTTTCTTTCTTTGCTATTTCCAGCCTCATTATTTTAGACAGGTAGACATGTGGATAACCACCTGGGGAAGGGAACAGGACAGCAAAGCATCCTGCCTTCCTAGTGTTTAAGGCAAAAGCTCTGGACACTCAACTCTGGGCAACCAAGACCTAGCACAATTAACTCAGTTCACCTGTCTGAGGCTTCTGGCATTCCATAATAGCTCAGCAGGTTGGAGCTGGTCTACCTAGAGGTCATTTCTTCAGCCCACACATGGGGACAGGCAGGAGGCCCTCATTGTTTTCCCCTTCCCTTCGTGCTGTGGCAAGATGTCGCGTCCTCAGCTCCGAGGGCACCTGCCTGCTGTTCAGCTTGCTTGGAGCTGACCCTTCCACTCTGCCATAACTAGTTCCTCAGTGGTCACCACAAAGGTTTTGAAAGTATCTCTCAATGACCTTTTTTTGTTCTCTGTCTTCTCCCCAGATGACCAAGCTGAGGCCTCTGGCTCTTGTGAACATACATTCTTCAAAAATTTCTACTCCGTGATTCCTCAATACCATATTTGAGCCTCTCAAAATATCTTCAATCTGGCAATTTTTCCTCTTCCATGGTTCTGATTATCCCCATGTGACTCTTCTTTTTCTAGAAACTCATGCACATTATAGGCCCTCACTGGTAGGCTAATGGGTTCCTAATCCACATCTCTGGCTTCTTCCCTAATCCCCTGTTTCTCAACACATGGGCGAGAACCACTAGCGCATGGCAACTAACCCACCTAATATCCTCTCCAGGGCCACTCAAGGTCACTTCCATATCCCCTTCCCATGTTGTCACCTGTTCCTCCACCTCATCCATCTGTGTCTCCATCACACAGGACACTGTTCCCATAAATCCCCACCCCAATCTCATTTCACATGCTCAGACCTCAGCACAGAACTCCTCGTCCCACTTCCCTGCCCGGGGGACTCTTACCTTCAATACCCAAGCTCAAGTGGCCTCTTCTACATAAAAGAATCTCTGAGGCTGGGGTAGAAAAGTGCCATCAGAGTGAGCCACTCAGACAGACATCAATGACAGAGCAAGTCACACTGTTCTCCAAAATTTGCTCTTTGGCAAATACACTGAGTGTTTCTATGGGTGACCCGTCCCTCTCAATTTTCCCAGCACTTAGAACAGACAGGGTACCAAACATCAGAAAAGTGACAGACTGACTCAGTGAATCCGACTCACATCTGCCAAATTTACATTTTTTGTTAATTTACTTTTCATTTTCCTCCCAGTTCCCAAAATTAAGAAAATTTCATTTTCATGTTCCTACCCAGTGTATTATTACTTGTTTTTAGATATACCTTTATTTTAGATCCTTAAGACAGACAATAATAGCAATGATGATGGTAATAATACACTTGTTGGATGTTCCTACTAAGCACAATAACAATAGCTATATGCCCAGCTCTCTTCCGGCTGCCTTTCTTGCATAAATTCCTTTAATCCTCATAACATCCCTATAAGTAGCTCTATGATTACTTCCTTTTACAGATGAGAAAGCTGAAACACAGGCAGCTGAGAAACAGAGCCAAAGGTCACCAAGTTGGTGAATGCTTGCACTAGCACTCAAACATGAGAAGTCTCGCTGTGCTAGACCACTTCTCTGTACACTGCACAGCCCACCATACTAAGGGATTTATAGATATTTTCCAATGTAATCCTCAATAACTTTATGAAGTAGAGGCTATTATTATTGCCATTCTTTGCAATTGGCTTTGAAAAGTTAAGAAATTCACCAAAGGTCATATTGCTACTAAGTTGAACATTAGAATTGAAGACCCAATGTCTTGCTTAACTTCTCACTTCTCCCATGTGAGAAGAGGATACAGAGTTTATGACAACATATCCACCTGGATTGTCATTCCTGTTTCTGCAGCAGCATTTCACCATGACCAAGCAGCCCAAATAAGTGAGGTTCACATCATCCTCATTTTATAGATAAGTAAAGAGTCGGGGATTAATTCAGTCACTGGGTCTGGGGTCTCCTGAGCTGAGCTTTTTCAGTGGTCTCTGTTACTACACAGGAGACCATGTTGAGCCTGCTCATTTTCAATATGCACTGTCTTTGAAAGTATCATCTCAAGCTTCCAAAAGTTTCCATGCTTTTAATCTAGCGTGGAAAAGAACTACTTCTCTCTTGGTTCAAAAGCAATGATACATCAATTAAAAAGATGAAAGTGGATGGTGGGTTCTAGACGTGCTTTTCAAAAGCACTTGCACATAATTCTTTGTGGTAGAGTTGTCACCTGTATGTGCCACCCTTACATCATGTCCACGATTTCTCAAAACAAGCAACACATTTGCAGACACATCCACAGGATGGCCGCCAGGAGCCAAAGCCCCTAATTCAAATATGAACAATACTCAGTCTTTCTCCAAAGAGAAAATTTTCTTCCACTGTCATTTTTTTTCCCTCTTGAGATAACATCTTTCTTTTCATGGCATTTTTGTTTTTCTGGTTAAGTATTATTAGGCTACAATAATTAAGAGATAAATCTATTATGATAAAGAAGACAACATGTCCTATTTTGGAGAAAAAAAAAAGAACCAGACATAGAGACAGATGGATCAAAATACGACAGAAAAAGAGAGAGAGAAAAAAAGATTAATTAAAAGAAATAATCCTAAAGATCACTGAAACTTTGTAACTGATATCCACATATCTGCCCAAGGTCCTGGTATTGCCATTCATGGCCTATACCCAAGTGACCCCAGGAAAGTTACTTAATTTCTTTGTATTTCAGTTTCACCACCTACTCATGAGGTTGCTGATGGTATTAAATGAGATAATAGAGGTGAAGTGCATGGAAACACGCTTGGGGTGGTGCCCGTAGCTCAGTGGGTAGGGCGTCAGCCACATACAGTGGGGAGGGCGTTAGGTTGGTGGGTTCGAACCCAACCCAGGCCCACTAAACAACAATGACAGCTGCAACCAAAAAATAGCCGGACATTGGGGTGGGAGCCTGTAGTCCCAGCTATTTGGGAGGCTGAGGCAAAAGAATCGCTTAAGCCCAAGATTTGGAGGTTGCTATGAGCAATGACGCCATGGCACTCTACCCAGAGCAACATAATGAAACTCTGTCTCAAAAAACCAAAACAAAACATGCTTGGGACAAGGCAAATCCACCACAAATAACAGCTATTCATGCTGTTATGGTTATTTTAAGGAACACATAAATTTCACCAAGTGGACAAGTCCCAGGAGACTGTGGGAACGTGAGACTCTTGGCCAGGAGGAGCGTAAGAGACTGGAGGCTCACTCACCCTGTGGCTGAACGTGCTCTGGTTTCCCTGGTTTTGTACAAAGGCATGTGTGACTTTTGGAATTCCCAGGTCATGTTTCTAAAATATTTCTCAGTTCCTTTCACACAGAGGTTGCAATAAATTTTGGTGCGCACTGCCTGGGGAGAGGCTCTGATAGCACGGTGCTTGTGTGCAAGTCACCAACTTGGCTGCGCGTGAAAGAAACCCTGGTTCCTCCTTTGTCTGCAATGACTAGCCATCCCTGACTTCCAAAATTGATGTTCTTAAGAACAGTAAGTCCAGCAACAAATGCCTCCCAAGAATACTCTTCTAATATAGCTTCAGTTGTTAAAGAATGAATTAAAAACTCTCACAGGAAAAAAATAAGGCAAAATAAATAATTATAAAACATGCACCATAAACACTGTGTAATTAGGGATTTCTCAAACGGGAAAGTTCTGTAGGCCACTATTTTGGGGGTCCAACCTGAAACTAATGCCTCTATGAAAGCATTCCAGTAGTGCGAGCCAGGAGTAATCTTTCGCTCTGAACCCCCGCAGCCAAACACCTGCCCCTCTTCTGGAAAATGAGTTATGTTGGCTCCCAGGCCATGCAGAAGCCTCCTGGCTATCTGGGCTACTTTGCTCTAGAATGGCACTTGTTTCTCTAGGTGTACCTAGAGTAGGCTTTTCTCAAACATTTAATGAACTGGTAAATAGACTCTTTAGATTTAGAACACAGATCCTCTGTATTCCAACTAGCACCGATGACCAAAACAGCCCGACTGGAGCAGCCAACTTATTTCATCGAGCGCTTGGTTTCAACTTATGGAGGCTGTTTTCATTTTGGATTTACCAGTCCTATTGTTTAAGTATGTGTGGTGGAGGTGGGGAAAGGAGTGGGCCACTCCTGTACAGAACTTCTGTGATACTGCTCACATTTTTACATCCCTGCTCACATCGTCTGTTTATAAGTCTCAGGGGAAATACAGTAAGAGAATAAAGAAAGAGCCTTGTCTCATAAAATGCATGAACTTGAATTAAATAGGATTTATGACTCTCTGGTTCCTCTCTGTAGTTTCCAACTCCGAGAGAAAATGAATTCTACTATTTAAATAGGTTCACCAAAAACATTTTATAAATGTTCATTTCTCGAGGAAACTAAATTGTGAAAAGGGAAAAATTACTCATTAAAGATATAAATAAACTGCCCAAGGGCTTATTTTTCCATATCGATCTAAATTAAAATGTTAATAACTCAGATGGATGGTTTTCGAGTATTTTGACTTATACTGGATATTGAATACTTTTGTCAACATATATGGACACCAATTAGTTGATAAACATTAATTATTAAACATACTCTGCCCTCACCCCCTGAGGATATGTCACTAAAAAGAATAAGAGTCCTTAGCTGGCACCTTGCATATGGGGGCCACTGATTGTGCAGCATGTAAATGAACAGGATTTTTGTTTGTTTGTTTGTTTTTGAGACAGAGTCTGACGCTGTCACCCTAGGTAGAGTGATCTGGCATCACAGCTTACAGCAACCACAGACTCTTGGGCTTAAGAGATCCTCTTGCCTCAGCCTCCTGAGTAGCTGGGACTACAGGCATCTGCCACAACGCCTGGCTTATTTTTAGAGATGTGGTCTCACTCTGGCTTGGTCTGGTCTCAAGTTCTTGAGCTCAAGAGATCTACCTGCCTCAGCCCCCCAGAAGGCTGGGATTACAGGCGTGAGCCACCGCAACCAGCCCAAATGAACCACTTTAAATAAGCACACCAAAAATGTGTGTCTGAATGAGGGTTCTCTCTCCTGTCTTCATGCACGTATCCAAATGTAAACACACACACTCACGTATCTCTGAAGAGTCACTCTTAACTCTGCACATAGCACACATCACCTCATTTCCCTCCCACACCACTACCATGGAAAAGGAACACCACTGCCACTGTCCAGAAGAGCGACAGCTGGCAAAGAGGTGAGAATTTGCACTATAGTTCATAAACAATGACACATTATAATATATAATTTCAAATAGCTACAAAGAAGACATTGACCACTTCCAACACACGGACATGACCAATGTTCAAGATGATGATACGCTAAGTATCCTGATCCAACCACGCTACATTATGTGTATCACAACGTCACTACATATTCCATGAATATGTGCAATGATTATATGTCAACTTAAAAGAAAAAGTTTTGATTAAAAAGAAACGATGAGGAAACTACCGATGGCCACTCGGCTAGTAACTAACAGGGATAGGATTTGAACTCAGACACACTTGACTCTGGCCAGTCAGGTCACACAGCTCCCTTCAACAGTGCTACCTTTGCTCTCCATATTTTTTGGAGCTCATTTTCTGATCTTGCCTTTAGAGCCTGCTAACATTAGGTTGAGTATTGTGAACTTGGTCAAACCTGTTGGCAGTCCCACCTCCAGACACTCTCCCTGCCCCTCCAACTAACGCTCCTCACTGCTGCCAAGTCTTGTCAGGAGGCTCCCCCACGCCATGTCCCTCAGGGTAAATTCTGTGCACTGTACCGGTGACTCCCTAACTCCTCTGCACTCGCTCCTCCCAAGTCTTCACCTGCTTCCTTTCCTCCAGCTGAGCCAAACTCCTTGCAGATATATGAAGGCCACATATTTTCTTACCCTTTCATGCCTTAGGACATGAAACTCCTAGCTGAATCCTTCTCTCTGCCTTTTTTCCTGCTCTTTTCCCAACTCTCACACTCTGTAATCCCCAACGTCTCCTTCAATGCCCATCTCCTACTACTTTTTTCTAGGCACCTTTTAAACCATATTTAAAGTATCTTCTGGTCATCTGGATATGTACCTAGTATAGGAACTGCAGGATCAAACAGCAGGACTACCTTTAGTTCTCTAAGTATTCTCCAAACTTCTTTCCAAAGGGACATATTGGTTTGCATTCCCACCAGAAGTACAGAAGTGTTTCCTTCTCTCCACATCCCCGCCAACATCTGTAGTTTTGGGATTTTGTGATGTGGGCTAATCTTACTGGAGTTAGATGAGTATCTCAGAGTCGTTTTGATTTGCATTTCTCTGATAATTAAAGATGAACACTTTTTCATGTGTCTGTAGACCATGTGCCT
>CAUYON010040780.1:0-17809 GCA_963573935.1 Arctocebus calabarensis
AAGGAAGTGTGGGAAAAACACTTGAAGATATCAGCCTGGGGAAAGATTTTATGAAGAAAATATTTGTGACAATTGCAACAACAACAAAAATAAATAAATGAGACTTAATTAAACTAAAAGCTTCCATACAGCTAATGAGACAACAGCTAATAGACAACCTTCAGTAAGGGAAAAGATATTTTCATGTTATGAATCAGACAATGGCTTAAAACTAGGATCTACAAAGAACTCAAATTAATCAACAAAAAGCTAACAATCCCATAAATCAAATATAAATAATATCACGGGGCAAGAAACAAGAATAGAAACTTTAAGGAAAACAGACAAATGGCTAACAAACATATGAAAAAATGCTCATTGTCCCTAATCATCAGAGAAACATAAATAAAAACCACCCTGAGATATCACCTGACCCCAGTAAAATTGGCTTACATCACAACATCCCACAGCTGCATATGTTAGTGTGGATGTGGACAGAGGGGAACACTTTTACACTCTTGGTAGGACTGCAAACTAAATAGCCTCTTTGGAAAGAAGTATGGAGAATCCTCAAAGAACTGAAATTAGATGTCCCATTTAACCCTGCAATCTCATTACTAGGCATCTACCCAGAAGAAAAAAAAAAATCATTTTACCATAAGGACATTTTCACTTGTTTATTGCAGGTCAATTTACAATTGCTAAGATGTGGAAACAACCTAAAAGTTGCCCATCAACTCAGAAATGGATTAAGAAATTGTGGTACATGCAATTCAGCCATAAAAAAAAGATGATGGCTTTACATCTTTTGTAAATGAAGAATGAAATATACTCTTCTTAGTAAATTACCATAAGAATGGAAAAGCAAATATCCAATGTATTCAATACTAATATGAAGCCAATACACCATCTGATGCACACCAACATAGGAGAAAAACTCGTTACAATTCTAGTTGGGGGAAATGTAATGAGGGAGGGGATTGGGGTTCTTCCATTCAATGGGCACAATGTGAGGGTGTTTGGCACACCTTTTGTGGAACATAACCACAAGAGGGACTCTACCTAACAAATCAAACATTTTGACTTGTTTGTTTCTACTCTCACATTACCCTGAAATAAATTTCCTTTAAATTAAAATTAAAAAATAAAGTTCCTATAACTTCAAAAGAATAACAATTTTGTAGACAACATTTAAATGTTGTTTTAATAAAAGATTTTTCTGTGAGAGAATTTATCTAGTTCATAAACCATCAGTGAACTCTTGATGAAAGAGGTTTGAGAAGTCCAATAAGCATAACTCATTGCAGTGTTTTCTAAACTTATCTATTCAAGTATTTCATTTGTGGCTTTCTCCAAAGTTGTATTATTATTTGTTAATATATTTTTAAGTTTAATGTGCCTTTTAACTATGACATATTTTACAGTATTTTTACAATCATTGCTATAACCAGAAATCTACTGTCAATTGACATAAATATTTTTCTTATGGACATTAAAATCAATATATATCTATTATATATATATATTTTTTGAGGAGACTGAGTCTTGCTCTGTTTCCTTGGCCATAATGCAGTGGTGGGATTATAACTTATAGCAACCTCAACCTGCTAGGATCAAACAATCCTCCTGCCTCAGCCTCTTGAAGAGCTGGGACTATAGGCATACACTATTATGCTTGGCTAATTTTTTAATTTGAGTAGAGATCATCTCTCACTATGTTGCTTAGGCTGTTCTTGAACTCCCAGCCTCAAGTACTTCTCTTGCTTTAGACTACCAAAGTGCTGGAATTACAAGTCACCAAACTCATCTTGTGCATGAAATATTTTTCTTAATTATCTATGTATCATTTATAATCACCTCATATCCAGCAGAAGATTGAATTTAGAAAAATTTGTTTTCTACAAACATAAATGTTTTCTATGAATTTATAAAAAATCATGTAAGAAACATGTTTTTTTTAAGTTTGAGCAGTGACTTACACATTTTCTATTTATTTAAATATTGGAGAGTAAGTAATATTTGATTTATTTGGATCTCAGATTTCTTTTCTATAAAATTGAGATAATAGTATTCACTTTCAAGTACTAGTGTTTGGTTTTAATGAAATAATCATTGAGAAAAGGATCAAATTTGGTATTCAATAAAACTACCAAAATAATAATATTGGCAATAACTAATATGTATTATACAATTGATATGTGTCAGTTACCATGCTAGACTGTGAACATTTTTCCCTGTAAAAGTTAGTGTTTTCTATTTTTTCCCAAAAAACTATGTTATCAAGTACCTCAAAAGTCAGCCCCATTTAGTATTTTGGGTGTCTTGATTCCATTATCCAAATCTACAATGCTTTTCCTAAAATTTTTGCAAATTTCAGGTTGAGATTTATTTTCTAATGATCTCCAATATCACTCAGGTCAAAACTTTTTTAGCTGTTCTTATCAGTCTACTCAAACCTAAGCTATTTCCATGCAACAGAATTTCCTGAAAAGTTGAGGTGACAGGTTGTTTCCTATCAATCTGCTCCTTGGCTCTCTAAAAGCTCCCCACTTCACCATTTCCCTAGGCTCCCATAGAGAATCCTCCTGTTCATTTTATTCTACAGAGCAACTGGGATGTCCACCATCTTCCCAGCTCAGGGTCTGCTATTGCATACCCAGAGATTCATAAAGGTACTATATGAAGCAATAGCCTCTTGCAGTCCCCTTAAAAGCACTTAAAAGAATGGATTGTGATCCTTTATCCTTTATCATCTCAAGCATCCTCCATGAGAAGAAAAGAGTAATGCATTGATTATTTTATACAATTTCCCTTAGAAGACAGAAGTACTTATAATCATTTTGGGTGTTAAGTAATAACTTTTTGTTTCTTTGTCATAGTTGAATAATTCCAGGTAGAAAAAATATATATTTAATCCACTTCTAATCCCATTTCAGCAATTTCCTCAACCAAAGAAGCAGTTTCTGACTCTACTTCCAATACATTTCACAATGTTCATGCACATGTAGAAACAGAATGAACTAGATTTCTGGAATTAATCAAATCCAATATCCCCATTTTATAGACAAGTAAACTGATGGCCAGAGTACTGCTTAAATTTACATAACTATTCAGGGAGAGGAATAGACCATACCTCAAGTCGGCAGATGATGCTGCTCCAAATTCTTGGAGCATTCCTTAAGTTTCTAGGACGAAAGGTTAAAAAGTAACATACTGAGTGTGTCCTGGGAAAGAAAATTATCAGTGCTTTCAAACCAAAGGTCAGCCCACAGAATTTTAATCGGTGAAGTTGCTAATAGTGTTGAAAGATTCTAACCCAAACTGTGTCCTGTCCCCTCTTTTCTTGGTGCATTTCCTCCTCTCAGCTGAGTTCCTGATAATTCACACCCTACCTGACATTTCACCACACAGGAGGAAGAGGAGGTTAGGGCTTCTAGAATCCCTGGCAATACTCTCTCCCCTTGACAATAGCTATGAAGCACTTCTCAATCTCTGTTGCAGCCTGTCACTAGAAAACCAAACTTTCACTGAAAAACCACGGATATCAGACTAACACTTGCACCAAAATGCTCCCTTTCTCTAAAAATATCAGAGGATTGAAGGGTGACCCCAGATGGGCTGGGGTGGATGTGATAAAATGCAAATTTGCAGCTTCCAGTGGGAGAGAGAATGATATAGTACTCAGTCAGAAGTGTGGACTGAATGAGGATATTTTTTAATACTAATGTGACTGGGGGAGGATTGCTTCCAGATGGGAGGGGCAGTCTGTGCAAAGAAGTTTGTGGGGGCTGAGGGTGAAAATTGAGCAAGCATATGGAGCTGTTAGAGAAAGAAAAATGCTCCAAGGAGGCAGAAGGAACGGAAGTGGGACTCAGAGCAGAGAGCTCAGTCATGACGAACAAAGTGAGCTGGGCCTGGAGAGAGGGAGGCAAGCTCAGGAAATGACCTGAAGAAAGCTGGACTCCTGCGGGCTGCAGGGAGGACAGCTGTCATTAGAAGGCCGGACAGGATGGAGTCTCGTCAGTCCAGCAAAGAACAACAAGACTTCGCTGGGCCCAGGTTTACATACGGAAGGAAAGAAATGGGAAGGGGTAAAGCCACAATGCTTTAGGATTATTTGGAGGAACATTAGAGCATTGAGAAACATCTGAATTTTCTTCTACTGAAATATCTTTAGAGATAAAGCAAACCAGCTACTTGGGAGGCTGAGGCAGGAGGACTGCTTGAGCCTAGGAGTTTGAGGCTGCAGTAACAGTGAATCTAGGTAAAAAGTGTGCTTTGGTGTCCCCTTGGTGACATTTGACTATCATTCTCACAGAGAGGCCCTAGAAGCCAGAGAGTCACTGCTCAGCTTTGTGGATGCTCAGAATGGACACTGCTACCTAATCCTAAGAAACCTAATGTTAGGTTTCTTTCTCTGGTGTCTCAATTCAAAGAGCTGGCAAAAATGGATGAGTCAGGGGAGGTTCTTACTTAAGAAAAGCCACTCTAGTTGGTACTCCAGGCTCCCAACTTTTTCTTGGTTTATTTAATTGATGTAAAATTCCTATCTTCCTCCCTTGGTCCTATGATTCTCCCCATCCATAGAGCTTAGCATAGGGAGATGGCCTAACACACAATAAATTCTGACTATGCTATCTACTATTGCTGGATTACATGAGATAATTTAACATAGTTTAGCCAGTTGATTTGTAATAAATCACAACATTTAAGAAGGTAAGCCACTTCACTCAATGCTATTTCATTTCCCCAAATCTTGTACATTGAGAGCAATTTTCCAACTAGACTATTCCAGGCTTTGATTCAGTGATTCCATGAGATATGATTCTTCCTCGCTGAATCCTCTTCTGTCCGTACTTTCAGTCCCTTTCTTAATGTTGAGTCTGTAAAGTTTTTAGTCTAATCACTAACCTACACTTAATCTAGTATAGTCACTGGATCATTCAGTGTCAAATATTAAATTCTACACGTATCATCATTACACTATATTTCCTTACTATATCCCCTTACAGAGAGTCAGTGTGTATTTATATTTCAAAATGTATTATTGGTCTTCTATATACATGTAAATTTAGGTCAGGTATGGTATCTCTTGCCTATAATCCCAGCACTCTGGGTGGCTGAGGCAGGAGGTTTGCTTGAGTTCAGGGGTTCAAGACCAGCCTGAACAAAGCGAGACCACTAGCTCTATAAAAAACTAGAAAAATTAGCTGGGCGTGGTGGCACATGCCTGTTTCAGCTATTCAGGGGGCTGAGAAGGGAGGATCACTTGAGCCCAGGTGTTTGAGGCTGCAGTGAGCTTTGATGATGCCACTGTACTCTAGCCTTAGTCACAGGGTGAGACCCTGCCTCAAAGTATGTACATACATATGCATAATTATTAAAATCTAAGTAAAGCAATGTTTCATTCCATGCTCCTTTTCAAAGAGTCTGATTCATAGATTATGATCATGTGGTCTATATATCTTTAATAACCAAACCCATTTCATAAATAGTTTAACCTTTGATGTTTCCTAACAATGTAGTCCAGCGATCTGTGTACACTGACATGCCTTTCCAGCATGCTACCTAGCAAAGGATTCTACGGATAGGAACAACAGAAGTGGCAGGAAAAGGCCACTCGTCTCAGTCATACTGTCTTTGTAGTAGGAACTCTGGATCCCTTTGGATTTGTTCTGCTTCGGCAGAACACAACTGGAAGCCTTCTGTTGGGGACTTCCCAGGGATTCCCATTCAAGGCTTGCATATGGCCTCTGAATCACAATCTAGCAACGCAAGAGAGGCACTGCCACTCACCTGCAGCCACATCAGACTCTGCTTTCCCTTTGATTGCAAACTTCTAGGAGACCAGAAGTCTCCAACAAAGCATAACTTCCACCTCAGAACCAACAGCTTTCATTACACTGCAGGGCGAACAAGCCCTTTCAGACACCTCCTTGTTGTCTGGCTTAGATTTTAACCTTTCTTTCAATCTTACGTGTTTCTCACTCTAAAGTAGAAGAGAGTAGATGGAGACTCCTGGGTCTTTTGGCTTTTAAAAGAGGGTCTGCAGAGAGACCCTGGGGTGCTAATGCTTAACCGCTTTATTTCAGTCCATGTCACCAGAATGGCAAGTGGGAAGGGATGCTATTGTTAGCGTTTCAAAACAACATCCAGTGTCACCTCTGGTTTGACCTTTTCACCCTTTTCTTTCAAGAAATTATCTTTTGATTCTCAAACTCTCTTTCCCTTCTCTGAGAATAAAGAGCCTTCTACCCTACCCCCTTAGCACACAGATTGCTTTAGCCATTTTCAAGTTATAAAATAGGGGATGGATTTCATAAAGAAAAATACTTATGATTTTTAAATGGATAATTCAAATATAGTTGAACCTTAGAACTTTAAGATGAAGAGTGAAATTATTATGTGTTGGTAACAACAACAAAAAAAAACCCTGAGCAATCAAAAACCAGTCTTCATATATGCATAATAAAATTGAGTTTTAAAGTGTATAATCATACCTCCACATAACATGACAAGGATATTATTGTTTGTTTTGCTATTGTGCTCTATTTCAAAATGTACATAGCTATGCAAATAAAGTTAGGTAACTCAATCAAGGCATAACTTCTTTTTTAAAATTTACTATCTTACTTTTTAAAATCAAAAACAGAAGGAAATTAAATGAAACAAAGTGCAAGGAGATATTGAAGTGTTGATGTACTCTCTTAAAAAAAAAACAAAGATATTTAAGATTTTCATCAGGACCAAGATTAATTAACATTAGCAGCAAGTGATACCATTAATCAGTAAAATATTCCTGAAATTTGTGTCTCTGACTCTCCATCATATTTCCTCATATCTCTGGCCTTTGTACTATTAAAATGCCCTTTAATCTGTCTTGTCTACCATGGCTAATTCTTATTTATCTTTAAGACCCAGATCTGCTGCCATCTTATAGGGAAAGCCTAACTCACTCACAAAAGTGTTTTATTATCTTTCCATATTTTTATCTAGGGTTAATTTTGCCCTATTATAATTTATTTAGCTTTGTTCAACCCTAAGTTTGGTTAGGAACTCTTGAAGTTAAGAATTTTATATAATTTCTCTATCCCTAGCACCTACTATAGTGCCTAGCATATAAGAAATCCTCAATATATACATGTTTGATTGGACTTTTATTTAATGATTATTTTTCACTAATTAATCAGATAGACTTACTAGGATATTTATGAATTAAAATATAACTCATCTAAAATAACAAAATTCCTAATAAACAGCAAAATCCAGCTAAACTCATTTCTTTTTTTTTGAAAAGTCCATTAAGTGAAGGAAGTTATGAGGAACAATTTAGGCACAATTTCCTTATCCTAATCCTCTTAAAACCTTTCAGAACATAACTAGAATGTATTGGGAAAACCCTGTGAAATTTTTATTGGTCATATAAATTTATATGGTTATGCCTGCTAATAAATACCTGCTCTGTCCATTGCCTTATTACTGCAATTTTTCTCTGGTAAGGGTGAGGTTTTTGATTTAATTCCAAAGCACCTTCGCACTTCCACTCCTATTTGCCAGAGAGCAGGCTTGCTCTGCTTGGGTAACTGCAGAGCCTCACTGCTGTGGGTCAGCCAGAGATGAGGCCTCACAGGGATGGTTTGGGCTGAGTCAAGGTTCATGTCAGAGGAGGATGTCGCCCAATTTTGACCTTCGATACTTACTGTTCTGGTAGATTTCTTCATTCAGATAGATTTATCATCAAATGTGTTCCTAGACTACAGGTAAGTTTGCAAACAAGGAACATGGAGTGCCTTTATGTTTCACTGGAGGATATCTCCCACATGGCTCATTCCAAAGCACATCCCCACTAAGTTCCCTACCTTCCCCTCTTCAGGCCATCTAGAAAGTTGAGCTGTCTGTTTTCCCTTTTTCTCTTACCTCACTTCTGTTGGAAGATACCCTTTCTTCTTTGGTCTGTCCTGCCTATTTTAAACTCCATTTCTTCCAGACGAATGGTGTTGGCCCTTCCTTCCTCATCAAACTGATAGCAAGTGCACTAATATGGGCTGAATGATAATATAGATAGGTGAATTTAAAGTCATATTTGATTAGAACTATCAACAAAAACCTCTCAAAAATACTGTCATAGTAAGTTAGAGTACCAAGTCTCAACCAGTATTGATGTGACTTATGTTCTTTTAGCATTGATTTCTTTATGCTATGAGAGTAAAAATAAAAAGGTTACCCTTTCTCCAACCTAGGATTATAGTATCAAATGAAATCCTGTATATGAATGGGCTTTATGACTGCTTTAGTATCATGCCAATATAAAATATTAGTATTATGTGCGTTATATTGGGAATCTGTTCTACCTAACATTTTTATCAACAACTTGAACAAAGACATAAAAGCATGATTATAAGGTTTGCAGATGATAGACATATGGGAGGACTAGCTAATAAAAAGAAAGACAGAATCAAAGTTCAAAGAAACGATGACAGATTGGAATGATGACTAAAACTACTAAAATGATATATATTATGAACAGATGTAAAATAACACATTTCAGTTAAAAAATCATGTTAGAAGAGACCTATTATGACATTAGCTCATGTGAAACACAGTTACATGGCTGAGAGTTGAGTATAATTTCAGGTTTCTATAATAGGATACTGTGTCCAGAACAAAGGATATAATGTGCTACATGTGTCAAACCATTAATGACATAGGCTGTGTTTAAATATTGAAATATGATGAATTGAGTAACACTGTTAGAAAGCTGGAATGTGATCTAGGAAAAGCAACCCGGATTTTGAAAGGCCTACAGGAGTGTCCAAACTTTTTTCTTTTCTGCTGTACATTGGAAGAGTAAGAGTTGTCCTGGGCCACACATTAAGTACACAAACGCTAACAAAAGCTGATGAGCAAATAAAAAATTCCGTGCATACTTTTTGCTATATCCAACACCACGGATAAAATAGTCCTTGAGTAACCTGAGTGCAGCCTGAAGGCCCCAGGATTGACACCCATAGGGCCCTATAATCATATCATAGGAGAAGAAAATGACAGAGCTAGGGTTGTTTTGTTTGGAAAGAGATTTAAGATATATATACATGTATAAATGTTGCAAAGGCTTGCACATAGCAAACATGCAGTTAGGTGTGTGTGTATGTATATGTGTATGTATATACACACATGTGTATATATACATATATTTGTGTGTGTAAATAAATAACAATACAGTAACATTTAGGAATGAGTGATGAAGACAAGTAAAGAGGAGTGCATTAATTATGAACAAAGAGCTAGGAATTTTTTCTTGTTTGTTAGAATATGTTTATAAATTTAAAAGAAAAAAACCCAGATTTTTTATAATTTAAAATTTTCTTTTTATAAAAATAATAAAAGCAATAGAATGAAATGGAATATATTTATGCTTAAGAATGGTGGACAAGGGAGGGAGGAGAAAGATGGTGGCTGAGTAATAGCTTTCTTGTAACTGGGCACAGTGAGACTGGAAAGAGAAGACTCCAGG
This sequence comes from Arctocebus calabarensis, assembly GCA_963573935.1. NCBI lineage: Eukaryota > Metazoa > Chordata > Mammalia > Primates > Lorisidae > Arctocebus > Arctocebus calabarensis. The sequence goes on from CAUYON010040780.1 coordinate 9,494, forward strand.
CATCTGTGACTGGTGGGATCTGCACAGAAACATCCCTTTAGGAACACAGGGAGTCAATGAGAGACTCAGGACCCCTGTGAGGAGGACAAAAGCAGTGGAGAATTGGACTTATTGAAACCCTAGGCCAGAGGCATAGTAACTTAAAGAGAAAGAGGAAATGAAAGGAAAATTAGGGAAAGGAAACAGATAAAACTAAAAAATACTCATGAGGAAGACTCAGCAGAAAAATCCTGGCAACATGAAAAACCAGTACAGAGCCCTGGCCCCGAGGAATCATCAGGTAGCTACTTCAGAGGATTCCACCTATAAAGAAATGTTAGAAGTGACAGAAAAGGAATTTAGAATACAGATGGTGAAAACAATGAAGGAAATGATGGAAACAATGAAGAAAACTGCTGATAAAGTGGAAAATAGCCAAAAGAAAATCCAAAAACAGAATCAATTAAGAGATGAATGATATGAAGAATATAAAAAGGATATAGCAGAGCTGAAGGAACTGAAGCAGTCAATTAAGGAACTTGAAGATGCAATAGAAAGTATCAACAACAGATAAGACCATGCAGAAGAAAGACTCTCAGAGATAGAGGACAAAGCTCTTGAGATAACTCAGATAGTTAAAGAGGTCGAAAACAAGAAAGAAAGAGGAAGGTTCACTGATAGAATTATGGGACTTTATGAAGCATTCAAACATATGAGTTATAGGTATCCCAGAAGTGGAAGAAGAATGACCCAGGGGCATGGAAGCCATACTAGAGAATATCATAAATGAAAATTTCCCAAATATCACCAAACATCCTGACACATTCTTTCAGAGGGATATCAGACCCCAGGTCACCTCAACTCTAACAGAGCTTCTCCAAGACACATTGTGATGAACCTGTCCAAAGTCAAGACAAAAGAAAAGACTTTCAAGCTTCCAGGAGCAACTACCTGTCGACCTACAGGGGCAAATCAATTAGGGTGACTGCAGACTTCTCTAATGAAACTTTTCAAGCAAGAAGATGATGGTCATCTACCTGTAATCTACTTAAACAGAACAATCTCCAGCCCAAAATTCTATATCCTGGTAAGCTAAGCTTTAAAATTAACAGAGAAATCAAATCATTTACTGATATGCAAACACTGAGGAAATTCACCACAATAAGACAAGCTCTACAGGAAATACTTCAACCTATTCTACACACTGACCATCACAATGGATCAACAGAAAAGAACTCAGAAATTAAAGGACAGAACCTAACTTCCACAATGATGCAAAAGATAAAACTAAGCAATGGACTCAATAGAACACTATCACACTTATGAATTATTTCAATAAATGTTAATGGCTTGAATTCCCCACTGGAGAGGCATAAATTGGCTGATTGGATTAAAAAACACAAGTTATCCATTCACTATCTGCATGAAACACACCTCACTTCAAAAGACAAATTAAAATTCCTAGTTAAGTGTTAGAAGACAATTTTTCAGGCAAACGGAAATCACAAAAAGAGGGTTTGCAATCTTATTTTCAGATGCATGTGTATTTAAAGCAACTAAAGTAAAAAAACAAAGATGATCACTTTATGTTGGCCAAGGGAAAAACACAAGAAGACATTTCACTTCTAAATATTTATGCACCCAACTTAAATGCCCCCAGATTCTTAAAACAGACCTTACTCAGTCTGAGCAATATGATATCCTATAAGATCATAATAACAGGGGACTTTAACACTACTCTCACAGTGCTAGACAATCCTCTAAACAGAAATTAAACAAAGATATAAGGAACTTGATTGAGACCCTAGAATAATTGTGCTTGATAGACGCATAAAGAACACTCCATCCCCCAAATAAAGAATATACATTCTTCTCATCACACCATGGAATGTTCTATAAAACTGATCATATCTTAGGACACAAAACAAACTTCAACAGAATCAAAAGAACTGAAATTTTACCTTGTATCTTCTCAGACCACAAGGCACTAAAGTTGGAACTCAACTCCAACAAAAACGTTCAACCCCACACAATTAAACAACCTTCTCTTGAATTTCAGTTGGGTGCAGGAAGAAATAAAAGAGGAAACCATTAACTTCCTTGAGCATAACAACAATGAAGACACAAGCTACCAAAACCTGTGGGATACTGCAAAAGCAGTTCTGAGAGGAAAATTTATTGCTTTAGATGCCTACATTTGAAAAACAGAAAGAGAACACTCAATGAACTCATAAGCCATCTTTTGGAATTGGAAAAAGAAGAACAATCTAAGCCTAAACCTAGCAGAAGGAAAGAAATATACAAAATTAAATCAGAGATCAATGAAATTGAACACAAAAGCATCATTCAGAAAATTAATGAAACAAGGGGCTGGTGTTTTGAAAAATAAATAATTTGGCCAGGCTAACTAGAATAGAAAAGTACAATCTCTAGTAATCGCCATCAGAAATGATAAAGTGGAAATAACAACTGATGCCACAGAGATATAAGAGATCATCTCTGAATTCTACCAGAAACTCTATACCCAGAAATTTGACAATGTGAAGGAAATGGATCAATATTTGGAATCATACCCAGACCCTAGACATAGCCAGGAAGAACTAGAGCTCCTGAACAGACTAATTTAAAGCACTGAGATCAAAGAAACAATAAAAATCTTCCAACAAAAAAAAAAATGCCATGGTCCTGATGGCTTCACACCAGAATTCTATCAAACCTTCAAAGAAGAGCTTATTTCCGTACTACAGAAATTATTTCAAGAAATTGAGTAGGAAAGAATCTTCCCCCAAACAGTCTAGGAAGCAAACATCACCCTGATTCCAAAACCAGGAAAAGACCCAACTAAAAAGGAGAATTTCAGACCAATTTCACTAACAAATATACATGCAAAAATTCTCAACCAAATCCTAGCCAATAGATTACAGCTTATCATCAAAAAAAGTCATACATCATAATCAAGTAGATTTCATCTCAGGGATGCAAGGCTTGTTTAACATATGCAAGTCCATAAACATTATTCATCATATTAATGGAAGCAAAAACAAAGACCATGTGATCCTCTCAATAGATACAGGAAAATATTCAATAAAATCTAGCATCATTTTCTATTTAGCATACTGAAGAGTATAGGCATAGGTGGCACATTTCTTAAACTGATCAAAGCTATCTATGACAAACCCACAGCTAATATTTTAGTGAATGATTTAAAACTGAAAGCTTTTCCTCTTAGAACTAGAACCAGACAAGGTTGTCCTTTGTTGCCATTACTATTCAACATAGTGATGGAAGTTCTAGCCAATACAATTAGGCAAGACAAGGAAATAAAGGGCACCCAAAGGGGAGCAGAGGAGGTCAAATTTTCCCTGTTTGCTGACAAGATGATCTTATACTTAGAGAACCCTAAAGACTCAACCACAAGACTCCTGGAAGTCATCAAAAAATAAAGTATGTCTCAGGATATAAAATCAATGTCCACAAGTCAGTTACCTTTGTATACACCAACAACAGCCAAGATGAGAGGCTAATTAAGGACACAACTCCCTTCACCATAGCTTCGAAGAAAATGAAATACCTAGGAATAAACCTAACAAAAGAGGTGAAGGACCTGTATAAAGAAAATTATGAAACCCTAAGAAAGGAAACAACAGAGGATATTAACAAATGGAAGAACATACCATGTTCATGGCTGGGAAGAATCAACACTGTTAAAATCTCTATACTTCCCCAAACAATCTACCAATTCAATGCCATTGCTATTAAAATACCAACACCCAACACAATACTTTCAAGACTTGGAAAAAAAATGATTCTGTGTTTTGTATGGAACCAGAAAAAAATCCCATATACCTAATGCAGTTCTTAGTAATAAAAACAAAGCCAGTGGCATCAGAATATCGGAATTTAGGCTATACTACAAAGCCATAGTGGTCAAGACAGCATGGTACTGGCACAAAAATAGAGACATAGACATTTGGAATCGAATAGAAATAAAACTAACATCTTACAACCACCTTATGTTTGATAAACCAAACAAGAATATACACGGGAGGAAAGACTCCCTATTCAATAAATGGTGCTGGGAGAACTGGATATCCACATGTAAAAGACTGAAACTGGACCCACACATTTCTCCACTTACAAAAATTGATTCAATGTGGATAAAGGACTTAAATTTAAGGCATGAAACAATAAAAATCCTCAAAGAAAACAAGAAAAACACTGGAAGATATCAGCCTGGGGAAAGACTTCATGAAGAAGACTGCCATGGCAATTTCAACAACAACAAAAATAAACAAATGGGACTTAATTAAATTGAAAAGCTTCTGTACACCTAAGGAGATAATAACCAAAGCAAATGGACAACCTACAAAATGGGAAAGGATATTTGCATATTTTTAACCAGACCAAAGCTTGATAACTAGAATGTATAGAGAACTCAAATTAAGCCACACGAAAAAAGCCAACAATCCCATATATCAATGGCAAGAGACATGAATAGAACCTTCTCTAAAGAAGACAGATGAATGGCTAACATATGAAAAAGTCCTCATCATCCCTAATTATTAGAAAAATGTAAATCAAAACCACACTGAAATACCATCTAACCCAGTGAGAATGGCCCATATCACAAAATCTCAAAACTGCAAATGCTAGAGTGGATGTGGAGAGAAAGGAACACTTTTACAGTGCTGGTGGGACTGCAAACTCATACCTTTTTGGAAGGAAGTATGGAGAATCCTCAAAGTACTCAAGCTAGACCTCCCATTTGATCCTGCAATCCTATGATTGGGCATGATTTATTTCTGGATAGCCAGAAGGAAATAAATCCTTCTAATTATCATTAGAACACTTGCACTAGACTGTTTATTGCAGTTTAATTTACAGTCGCCAAAATGTGGAAACAGCCTAAATGCCCACCAACCCAGGAATGGATTAACAAGCTTTGGTATATGTATACCATGGAATACTATTCAGACATTAAAAAAAAAAAAAATGGAGACTTTACAGCCTTTGTATTAACCTGGATGGAAATAGAACACATTATTCTTAGTAAAGCATTGCACGAATGGAGAAGCATGAATCCTATGTACTCAATTTTGATATGAGGACAATTAATGACATGGTGGTGGGTGGAGGGGAGAGCAGAGAAAGCAAGAAGGAGGGAGGGGAGGTGGAAAGGAAGAGCAAAGAGAGGAAAGGAGGGAGGGGTGTGGGGTCTCGGTGTGTGACACAACCTTTGAGGGCAACACAGAATTGTAAGAGGTACTTTACCTAATAAATACAATCAGTGTAACCTGGTTTCTTGTACTCTCAAATAAAAAAAAAATAAATAAAGAATGGTGGACAAAATAAATTTGTACATAGTAAACTAATAATCATACAGCCAGGGATACATATTGTTTAAAATATCTGTCCTTTGATTATTTCTAATTATTATGCTTTTAGGTAAAATGTAGTACCTCCTTTGTTTTATATATTAACTCATTCTTTAAGAATTTTAGTGTTCTACCAGGTACGGTAGTAACTGGATGTAATCCTAGCACTCTGGGATGCTGAGACAGGTGGATTGCCTGAGCTCAGGAGTTCAAGATCATCCTAAGCAAAAATAAGACCACCTTTCTAAAAAAAGAAAAAAAAAAAAAAAGCCAGGCATTGTGGCAGATGCCTGTAGTCCCAGCTCCTCAGAGGCTGAGGGAAGAGGATCACTTGAGCCCAAGTTTTAGAGGTTGCTGTGAGCTATGATGCCAGAGCACTCTACTGAAGGTATCAAAATAAGACTAAAAAAAAAAAAATAATAATAATTAGTGTTCTGATTCAAGCAGGGTTGGAGACAACAAACTGGAACCAACACAAAACACATATAGAGGTAGTAAGTGATAAGTTCTTTGAGGAAAAATAAACCAGGTGGAAAGGTGAAGCATGATTCAGGGTGCTATTGCAAATAAGATGGTCACAGAAGTCTTCTCTGAAGAGGTAATAATTTAAGCAGGGACAAAATGAAGAAATGATCACACAAATATTTTGGAGAAAGAGAATTGCAGGTATGAAGAATAGAAAATGCAAAATCCCTGGAGAATGCATTTGGCAATGTGCGGAAACAGCGAGCACATTGCTTGTGGGTTGGACCTGGCCAGACAGGGGAGAGGAGGAGCTGACCAGTTTGCAGTCACCCAGGAAAAGAACATGCGGGGCCAAGTTTGCCATAGCAATGATTTTGGCTTTTATTTTCAGTGTGATCAGAAACTATAAGAAACTGTTGTAGAATGATTAACATGATTTGGTTCTGGCATTTTAAGCATCATTAGCTGCTCTGTGGAAATTAAGTGGGAGAAGAGAAAATGAATTAGGAGGTGGTAGGCTTTGAGATAGGGAGAAGTACAAGGATTTGGTTAAGGTTTTTAACATAAGACCAATACATTTTTGCTGATCTATTAAAGATTAAGCATGAGAAAACATGAGGAATCTGGGTGACTGCAAGGCTTGCAGTATTTAGGAAACAAGTGGTAGGTACCATTTACTGAATTAAGACAATTTGCAGGGAAGCAATTTCAAGGAAAAAGGAATTGCGACACTTTTTTTAGTCATGCTGAGTTTGATATTTTCTTTAAGATTCTCTTTTTTTTTGGCCGTGGCCGGGTTTGAACCCACCACTTCTGGTGTATGGGGCCGGCCCCCTACTCCTTTGAGCCACAGGTGCCGCCCCAAGTTTGATGTTTTCTTATTAGAAGAAAATTGAAATGTTGAATAGGCAGAGATAAATGAATCTGAAGTCTTCAGTTTATTCAGAAATCAGGTTTGCTTTTGAGGCTTACAATGACTAAAATAACACATTATGGGTATATTGATGGCAAGTGGTTGTGGTAAGGGATAGAGGATTGTTTATTTAATTTTAATGTGTATATATTTTTGTGTAATCATAAAATTAAATTCAAGATTTATCATGAAAAAATAGGATGGTATAGATGAGAAGAAAGAAAGAAAATTGTAATATTACCTCCCCAGGAACATGAGTATTTGTATTTTCATATATTTCCTTCCAGAGACAACTTTATGAGAAGAGCCTTTTATGATTAATCAAATATTCACTAAAAACATGAGTTTTTATTACTGCACAATAAAAGCCATAGTCATTTAATAATTAAGGTATAGGTGAGATAATCAGTAGTTAATTCAATGAACCAAATAAAGGCCTATGAAACAAGTTATATCTTTGTATGAATATTTAATACATGGCAAGAGAAACTTATATACTGAGATGGAATATTTCTATAAACTAAGGCATAGCCTTCTGTCTCACCATAACCTAATATTATATATAAACTTAATAATCCGTAAATACTTAACCCTTGTTGAGTCTGCCCTTGCCCCTTAAACTTTTCCTCATTAGAAAATTCCCTTAAAATACGTTGAATCACTTTTGATGTAAATCCTTTAATTTGGGCTTCCCAGTTTTTAGATTAAAGCCAAAGCTCTTTGAGGGGTGCCTAGGAGCCCCACTATCTCTGCCCGACCACTTTCTGTCCTCCTCAGTGTCAGCCCCACTACCCTCATTGTTTGTGGCACACCCAGCATTCCTGCATGGCAGGCTCTCCGCACTGGCTCTTCCCCCTGCTTGGGATGCTTCCCACAGGTGTCCCCATGGTCTGCTCTGTTGTTGTCATTGGGTTGCCCCTCAAAAGGCATGTTAGTCTAGGGAGGGCCTTCTGTCATTCCATTTAAAGTAGCAAACATAACCCCCCATTCCCTGCCATTGTACCCCCAAATTCTCTTTTCTTCTTAACCTCCTTCATCCTTCTACCTTTATTCCTACCTGATCTATGAAATATTTCCTTGTAGACAGCCTTCCTCATTAGAATGTAAACTTCATAAGGACAGCAGTTTTATTCATTTTATTTATCTGTGTTTTGGTCTTACTTCACCCTCAGGACCTGGTACAGTGCCTGGTAGGTTTTAAGCATTCAATAATTTTAAGTTTTATTGATTAAATTAATGGATAAATGAATGAACTTTGGACAAAACATAGGCCAAGAGTAGCTGATACCGTGTATTTTTCTATTAAAGTGTTTTATGAACTTACATAATGTGAAATAATAGAAGATAAGACTTTTCAAATAAGGCAACTAAACTTCTTAGTTTTAGACATCAAACAGGAGTAAAAAATCTGTGTTTTTTTATTAAATGATAGCTATGTACATCAATGCAATTGTGGGGTACAATGTGCTGGTTTTATATACAATTTGAAATATTTTCATCAAATAGGTTAACATAGCTTTCACAGCATTTTCTTAGTTATTGTATTAAGACATTTGTATTCTACATTTAGTAAATTTCACATGC
>CAUYON010040781.1:0-29829 GCA_963573935.1 Arctocebus calabarensis
CATTTCTCTAGCTCTTTGTAGGTTTGGGAGCATTCGAAAGCTTTGTCTTCCATGTCAGAAATCCTTTCTTCTGCTTGCTCCATTCTGTTACTGAGGGATTCTACTGTATTTCTCAGATCTTTGAGGGCTGCAACTTCTTGTCTCAATGTGTAAAATCTTTGGTCATTTGGTGTTTGAATTCCTTGACTTCTTGAGACAATTTTTGAAATGCTCCCAGAATTTCTAATTCCAATTTTTCCTCTATTTTAGTGATCTTGTTTGCAATCCAAATTCTGAATTCAATTTCTGACATCTCAACCATCTGTTTATGCATAGGATCGTCATTTGTGTCCACCAAATTGTTCCTTGAGGGGATTGATCTACTCTGGTTGTTTATGTTTCCAGAGCTTTTCCGCTAATTCTGCCCCATATTTATTTTGCACCGTTTGGCTGGGTGAGTAGGTAAGGATAAGTTGGGTTGGGGGTTCTAGGAGTAGTGATTGACCAGTCCTTCCTTTGCCTGTAAGCTGGTACTGGTGTTTGTACCTTTTCCCCTAGAGTTTTGCCAACCCATACTTTGCTACTGCCTGCGAAACTGGGGGCCTTCTTGATGTGGTGGGGTTAAGTGGCTCTGTCTTATTTTCAGCTGGTCTCTGTCTTACCCTAGAGAAGTGGTTACTCTGTGTTGGAATCTGAGCTATGGAGGAAAACCAGCAGTTATATCACCACACCCCCCACAACAATACCACAATTGGAAAAGAAAATCAAACCTTCCCCACACACCCAGTGTACAATGTTGGAAAGTCCTCGAGTGATTGGCCCAGTTGAAGAGGTCCCAATCAATTGTCCCAGCCAGTACCAACCTCAGATCAAAGAGTTGAAAAGTCTCTGGCAACTAGATAGCAGAAGTCTGCTAGCAGCTTTAGTATAACCCGCTCCAGGGTTCTGTGAGCTCAGGAGGGCCCCCCCCAGCCAGAATTACCCTGGGAAAGTTGATGCCTCCTTCCCCGCCTTGCCCCTCTGTCACACCCAGTCTCTGGTAACCCTGCCGGGCTGTGATCCAGTTCCCTCCAATGAGCAGATGCTCTAGAAGTTTGCTCCTGCCTATGTCACATGGGGCTCTGTGGCTCCTTAGCCAGTCAACCAGTTATTTCAGTGTTGGTGGGGGGGCGGGGGAGGTGAGGCCTGACAATCTGGGTACTTGATAGGGGCTGGGGTGATTCACTCAGTTCCAGCCCTGTCCCTGAGTAATGTAAATAGATGAAAAAGCTGATAGAACAGAACAAGTTTGCAGAATTTCTGCCCTGTGAGAAAAGACGCTGGGCTGCTAATAGTCCTGACTCAGTCTGTGAGCTTCAGCCCTTTTTCTCAGCTGTCATCCCCTGAGGGCCAGGTGCGGCTGAGATTTAGCAAAGCTTTCTCAGTACTGCGGCTTGGTGCCTCAGGGGACCACCTCTCCACTTCAGCCGGCCACCTCTTGGCTCACTCTCCTCTCACTGCTCCCAAGCCAGGAAAACAGCACAGAGCAGGGACAGCCCACACCCTGTCCACACCCCTACAGAAAGTGTCCAAGAATCTGGACTCCGTGGGGGACAGACCTCCAGACCTCAGGGTGAGAGTGGAGGGGAGTGCCAGAAGTTCCAACTTGCAGGTAGAGAATATATACAGTTTTTATACAGCTTTATGCCTGGCAGGAGAGTGCCGCGGCACCCTAGTAGGGGAAGGAGGTCCGGATTTTAGAGGGTCTCTCCTGTGGGGTAGAGTGGGAGGACATCTGAACTCTGCTCGCTTGTTTGTATGGAGATATGGAGTATACTGCCAGCCGTTCTCTTGGGGGAGGGGACTCCCGTCCGCTTGGTGATGTGCTCTGTACTTTTTATTTGTATCCTTGGGATCGCAGGTCACTCCAGCAGGGTTGATGTGCATTCTTTGACCTTCTCTTTTGACTCAGTTCCAAACTGTTGGCTTTCTTGCTAAATTTCTGTCCTTTAACTCTCCTTCTGGACCAGAGCCTCTGCAGAAAGCTGGCTACAGACCACCATCTTGGCTCCTCCCCCAATAATACTGGTTTTAACCTTAGTGATTTGGTGAGAATCTTCTATACTCTAAGCTCTTTAATAGAAACTTAAAGAGCATTTTTGTTTGCCTAATCTCACACACATTGTTTATTCAGCCTACATGCAGCCGAAACGATAACTGATTTTAACTTTACACGTGGAGTCTATTCAACAGCAAATAGCATACTATATTTGACTATTTCTTCTGATGAGTTTTCAGCTGCCTTGAGATTTCACAAGTTTAACCAGAAGTCAGAAGCCTAAGATTTCAATTTTTACTAGCTTAGAGGATACCTATGTTTTTGTCTGTTCAGTAGCACTCCTCTACAGGACTGGCTCCCATCCTTTCTTTTGGTAACAGCTTCCAAAAGCATGGGTTCATGCAAACACACCTATTTGCACACCATGTATAGTCCTTAGTCTACTAGGTAAATCAAGGAGGACTTTGCAAGGCCTTTGCCAATTATTTCTTTTAAAAAACACTAAGATTCTTTCTTTGGTAGTAGGAATCAAAGTGAAACCAGGAAATGCCAGTGATGGTATAAATGACTCTATTAAGGAATAGGAGACAGTTAAGCTGCCACCTGCAAAGAGACCCAAGAGTGAGGGGTTGAAGTTAAGTCCTGAGAAATGCAGACTGCTGGAGACAATAATGTCCAAGGTCAGTGCCTTGCTTGTACATCTGCTGTTTGATGATAAGATTTCATAAATTTTCAGTTTGGTCCAAGTTTGTTTGCACTGGGCTTCTGTCCCTTAAAATCAAACAACCTCAGAATAACAAAGCCACATGCAAAAATGCCATGTCATAGCTCTGGTTTGTGTTACAGCCCAAGAGAATGGGAGACAGAACAATGGGAATGGTCATCTAGAAGAAATAGGTAAAGCAGGGCAAGAGGAGATGTTGTGCATGGAGAAGAGATAGAATCGGAAACTAATCAGATGACCGAAGAGCAGAGACATGAACATACATTGTTGGATAAAGAGGAACTGTTATGAAATGAAAATGGACTCCAGAGAGTTTCAACCTGCATCAAAGAAAGGCCTTTATAGAAAATATCCCACAGCTCAGTCTTGGGGAAATAGGAATCGTGCAAAGAGAGACCCTGAACTCCTCAAAAGGATCCACATACCACACTTAAAAGAATGACCTAGTAGAGTTCTTTTAAAGCACGATTTTAACAGTGGAACTCTTTCTTCTAAAGAAATATTACTTTGAACACAAATATGTAATAAAGATAAAAGCAATGAATCAATTACTTGAGCAATTTAAGCCTTTACTCCTGAAGCCCCACATATTCCATTGTTTGTGGAACCCTTCCAGGAAACATTTGGATTTTGTGGAGCACAATATGAAAACCACTTCTGCATACCTGCTGGCTCCACACTTAAAGGCAGCCTGATACTCTATAGCAACTATGATAATAGCATGCATAATACAGTACTGGTAAGAAAGCATGGATTTTAAGTACCAATACATGATACTTTTAGAAGGAAAACCATACCCAAACTTCCTTCTTTAGACTACTTTTTTCTCATTTCTTTCTATCAAATTCTTATGTTCACAACAACTGCCCCAGAGTTTTCCTCAATCATATCCCACAAACTAGTTTTTCTCAGGAATTTCCATTTATATTTAATGCCTATGTCTCGTAATTTCTTGAAAAGGACAAAGACGGAAGCCAGTCAAGGCCAGGAGACTGTTTTTTTGTCCTAAGAAACTGTCAGCCAAATTTCTCAGGGAGGAACTGGAAATGAAGTGAGAGACATTGATAAATTTCCCTGCTGAACAATCAATAAAAGCCCCACCATCCTGCTCAGACTCCCACTGTGGAAGCAAGAGCCGTAATTACATTGTCAAAAATTCAAGTTGCCTGGGCTGACAGCGGCCTCCTTGAAGGGTGACAGGTGATTGGCACTCAGTTTGGGATGGTGAAGCCAGACTGGCAGACAGGGTAGTGAAGGCAAAAGGGAAGGGTGAAATTTCCTTTTTGACTACAATTACCCAAACCCCAGCCCACCACACTGGAGGAATCCTGAGACCCTTTGGTCATATTAACATATCAAAGTGAGCAGCTGACAACTTACTAAACTATCTGAACTCCACTAGAGATTCAGAATATGCCCCGTCCCTATCTACTCTTAGACTGACAGAAAAAGAAAGACTATGCCTGTGTGGGTGTGTGTACGTGCAGGTGTGTTTATGTAGGTGTCTGAGCAGGTGAGAGTTTTCCAACATTCAAAGAAGAACATCAAACATGCTTTTGGCTCCATCTTTCCTTGTGACAGCTAAACAACAAAGCCTATTTGCCTAGCGATTTTAATCTAGAACAAAAATCAGCTGGAGCAGGAGGGTTTCAAAGGGCAATGATGATAATAAAGGAGATGGGAGGGAGGAGGTGGGGATAGCAGTGTGACTAACAAGCAGCCCCATTTGTGTGATTCTGAGCAGGATTAAAACAGAATCCATTAGTCCACACATGTGGTGGCTATTGGGAACCAAGTGCCTGCCTCGTTTGCTGGGCAGGGCCCTGCTTCTGGCTACACAGGAGCCCATGCAAATAGTTTCCAAGAAGGCTGTGTTGTCACCACGCCCAGGGAATGGTGGTTATTCACTGCTGGGAAGCAGCTGCACTGAAAGATTAAAATCTAAAGGTGTTCACTGAGGGGTGGGAACAGAACAGAAGATGCCTGGGAATATTGTTACCTCCTGATCTCCAAAGCTAATCAACCTTCCGTTTTTATTATGAATTGAAGAGATAGGCAAGAAAATCAATAAGGAGAAAAAAAGAACTCTCACAGCAGAGCTGGCCTCGTGCCAAATTTTGAAACAAAAACCTCTCCCCACATTTTCTCACCCCTAAAAGAAAATAAAGTGAGTGAGAAAATTAGTGCTGAAAAAAGAAAAAGAATATAATCAAGACAGGAGTGAGTAATGCTCCTCCCATGGTGTGTGCCTAATACTTCACAAGCAGTAAGTCTATGAGGTAGGGACTATGTTTTTCCTATTTTATAGAGAATTTGTCCAAGATTATACCTGAAAAGCAGTAAAACCGGACCAGTTATTGGTTCCGAACTATTTACCACTAAAATCAGTTTATCTCCAAGTGTTGTAACTATAGCCACCCGTAAGAAAAATACAGACTCCTACTTTGGGTAAAAGTCAGAGGTGATTTTATTTACTCCTGTGCCAGGGGGATGCTGCTAAAAAGGCAAACAGCCCCAGAGAGAAAAGCAGATAGCCTTTTATACCCTTTTCATTGCCATGCTAGCAAGCAAAAACAAAAGCAAGACATGGCTGTTAGCTGAGGGGGCAGAGTTACAGTCAGGGGGTTACAGCCTGGCAACTGTATGGCGCACTTCACAATGGTTTGCACACAAACAGCTTTGGAAATACAGTAGCCTGGGAACTTCATACAGGTAATGTTTTCACCATTGTTTGCCCATTGCTAGGGGGGTTGGGGTAAGTTCATTGTGTTTAGCCATTGCTCCCATTGCTAGGGAGTTGGGGGACTCAGAGAACATTCCTATTCTATTCTGAAACCTGCCTTTCAAATTAACCAGGGGGAGCATGCGGGGGACTACAGCTAAAACAGGCTGAGAAAAATCTGGGTACTTTAGGGGGGCTGCTGTTTATCACACAATGAGTCAAATCACATGGAGGTCCCACTGAAATGCACAATTTCTAGGCCCAGAAATCTAGATTTTTAAAAATCTCCCCAGAAAAGACTCCCGGGCACCAAAGTTGGTGAATCTGCTCACTGCACTATTCCGGGAGGACGAGCAAGTACTGGCTCATTAGGGAATTTCTGGGTGCACAACACTGAATCAAGTTGCTCACTGTTTTGCATACTTGACAGCAAAAGAAAATAAGTCTTTCCCTAATGCCTCGGTATCACTAGACCCACTTTTGGCCCTTGGAAAAGGCCAGTGAAATTATATAATGACTTTCACCATGATATATACCACCACACCAGAGGGGAAATCTGTTCAAGACCTCAGGTGGGTGATGAAGGAGAGGCAACAGAAAAGGATTGATGAGCTGCACGTGGGACTGATTCTCTGACAGACAACATCAGGAAGGGAACTCCTCACACCCAAGCAACCAACCTCTTTTCTACATACTATTTCTTTTGAATGAATGAGAAGTGGCAGCATCACATCAGAGGAGAATGAGCTTCACTTTGTCCTCATTCAATGTGCAAGCTCTGTAGATCAGGTGAGACCCCCATCATTCCTATGTTGGCAGGGCTTTGGGGAAGCAGTTGTTAAACACAAATAATCTGGGAGTACAAGAAAAGGCAGAGGAGAGAAAGAAAAGGGAGAAAGAAGATAGAGAAGGAGAGGGGGAGGGAGGGAGGAGAAGGGAAGAGAGGATGGAAACTGGGGAAACAGAGGGACAGGAGGTCTCACTCAATATCCTGTAACATCACATTGCTAGAATGGCGACATTTTTTATTTAAATTTCCAGAATTCTTAAAACATATTCAAAGTATCTACTTTGTTTTAATCACCCCATATGACTGTAACCCATGGCAGGCACTAGGGACTTGCTTACTTGGACATTTGCTCAATCACAAAGGCTTACAAGCACTGGAAACATTTGAAAAACAGGTACATAATGGTATGTTGAACTCTCGCTGATTCTTCACAACAGAGCATGAGAATGGAAGGAGCTTGGAATGGAAGAGGCAGAGTAAAAGAATTAGGAGAGTTTTTGGTTTTTTGCAATTGAACTCTAATTTCTTAATAAGAGTTGTGCCATCTACATTGTACTGGACAGTGGCTCTCAAATTGGAGGACCCCCTCACCTAGCTGAAACACTGATGTAGGCCCTTTCATTCCCTAGTTATGTTTTTTGATTAGCAAACAGCAGCACATTGGGTTGGTGGCCTAAATGGCTATTAAACTAAAACAAACATTTGAAAATTGTGGCAGACGTAAAAATAGATTTGGGCTACAAAATCAGTGTAGGGGCTGGCCGATGAAGATAGGAGAAAAAAGACCTCCTTGGAAGTTAATCATAAGAATCAATATAATAGGCATTTTAAGTTTCTGTCCAGATAGTTATGGGTTTCTTAAATCTTACAAAATTAGATCCTCGGTGTCCAATACACTGGCTAGTCCCGAATCAACACTTAATAAATGCATGAGGAACGATCTTACTTGCTGTCAGGGAAAGCCAAAGGATCCAAGACAGTGCAGTTTGATGGACAATGATTGAGGCTCACAGTCTCTGATACACAAAGCCTAGACAGAAAAAAATGGCAGACCCCTTGACACAGCTTCCTGACCACAACCAGAACACCTATTCTGGGCGAAGCGGGTTTTACTTTGTTATGCAATATGGACATGTCAATGGCAGTATGTTTTGTGGAGAGTGAGTCACTATTTGTATTCCACACTTTGATCTGCCTTTGGCTCATCCTGTGCACTGTGCAAACAAAAGTATAGTAGGAGCCACTGAAATATACCTAACATTCATTATTGAGTGCTTATAGTTCCCAGTTGATACTAAAAATTAACCTGAATCTCAAAGGGGAAAGGATGTCCACATTGCAAAGGAGAATTGGATCATCAGAAGGCAAATAGAGTCAGAGCAGAAACACATTGTAACCTACTCCCTGTCTTCTCCTAGGGATCCTTAAACACCCAACCCACCTGGAAGAGGATTCTAAGTAGAACCCTAATTACACCTCATTCACCAGGAAGGAGTTCAACAATAACAACAAAATGAAGTTGTCTCTATTTGGCTTGGGATGCCAGGCTATTTATTAAATGCATCAGTGTATGCTAACTATCTGTATCTGCTGGTTTTCACTAGGTGGTACCGCAGTTGCAAATGCAAACCATGGTGGCTTATGACAACCAAATTTCATTCCTCACTCACAAATATGACAGCAGCAGGCCAGCTGCATCACTGACCCTGTCATCTCCGTGCAGGTTCCCAAGCTGAAGAAACTATCCCCATATCTGGGACAGGCTATTGTTGAGTAGAAAGAAGAAAGAAAAAATGGCTAAATCATCAGAACAACTCTTAAAACTTCTACCTGGCTGTGCAGTACATCATTCCTGTTCATGGCTGATCCCACCAGTGGGTCAGGGAAGGAAGGTCCAACCACAGCATCCACTGAAAGTCACCTGACACCACTGTCAGGGCAGGGTGCACACATTCCTCTTACAGTAAGTGGAGTGAAAAATTGGGAACTGTAGTATACATTACCCTAGGAATCATAAGAATTTTATTTGTTATGTAAGCAAATAGAGCCATGATCTAGTTGACCTTGTTGCCTCAGCAGTTAACAGCCAAAGATTTTTAAATAGTTTTATCATTTTTCCATTGCCCACACTTGCTAAACCCAGCACTACTTCATTTCCTCTGGTCACTTGCCTCACTCACCATGCAGGGAAAGAGTTCCATTCCTCACAGCCAGGAACTTGACTCCATAAGGAAAGAAGGGGGTTGAGTAGGAACTTCCATAGAGTTTGATCCGAACTTTGCCTTGGAAGGGTTTGTCCTCAGATCCAATTCGGAGCTCTCCACCATCAGAAACAAGGATGGCATGGGCCCTGAGTTCGATGGGTCCTGGAGCCAGGAAAATGAGCTTGCCCCCTAACAGACAAACAAAATATTGTTAATTCCCGAGAGGATAAGTTTCACCTTGTTCTAACAGTTCCCATGACTGATGAACAGTTCCCATGACTCTTTATTTATACACTTGTGCACAAATTTAGACTTATTTTATCTTGTCTTCTCTTCTAGAAGCACAATGGGGTGGCTCAGACATGCAAGAATAGAAGCACTATCATAACTAAGCCAAGTTAGATTAGCTATTACTATTCTCTGAGGTTTTACTTATAATATTTTTTATGACAATGATTTCAATGTCCAGCAATTTAGAACTGGCTATGTAAGGAACTAGAACGCTACTAAATTTATGATTAGCAACAGATAAAATTAGCTCACAATATTAATTTTAAAAAACTGAAAATGTACAAAAAAATAGAGATAGAAAAAATGTGACAAAATGTTAAGAATCATAGGGGAAAGTACAATTCAGGTCAACATCATGGCATTTGTAGCATTTTAGATAACCAGCATAAATTTCACCTGCCTGTCTTATCCTACAATAGCTGAAATCACACATTCTTGGGCTTCAGAATGAGTATGAAACAAAAGGAAAAAGAAGATAGTAAATGTTAAGATCTCATGAATTCCAGTGGTGGCATTCTAAGGAGCATGAAGAGAGTTCCTGTGTCTGAGACCCCCACCTGACAATCCCCCCCAACAAGTGTCTTGATTCCTATCTATTTCTATGTCTGATTTCTCAGAATGATTCCCAAGGATTAGTAAGCTACTCACTACCTTCCCAATAAATTTCCTTTTCTAAAGAAAATTTCACTAGTGTGTTTATCGTAGCTCAATTTACCATTGCCAAGATGTAGAAACAACCTAAATGCTCATCAACCCAGGAATGGATTAATAAACTGTGGTATATGTATAACATGGAATACTATTCAGCCATTAAAGAGATAGAGACTTTACATGTTTTGTATTAACCTGGATGGAGTTGAAACACATTCTCCTTAGTAAAGTATCACAAGAATGGGAAAGCAAGTTTCCAATGTACTCAATTCTAATATAAAGCAAATAGACCAACAAACACACACCCATATAAGAGAAAAATTCAATTCAATTCAAGAATTAAAATGGGAGAAGTGAGAGGAGGGGTAAGGGAGATTGGGGTGCTCTCACTTAATGGGCACAATATAAGGGTGTATGGCATACCTTTTTGGTGTGGGACAAAACTACTAGAGGGATTCTACCTAATAAATTCAAACATAACCTAATTGTACCTTCACATTAATCTGAAATTTAAAAAAAAATTTTTTAAAGAAAAATTTGAAGCCATAAAATAGGATAGAGACTTTATAACTTTTATGTTTACCTGGATAGAACTGAAACATTCTTTTTAGTAAAGTATCTCAAGAATGAAAAAAAAAGTATACAATATACTCAATACTATGATGAAACCAATATTTCATCACCTACATCACCTATGCATTCATACGAATGTTAAATACAACTATAGTCCAGAAAGAAGGAGGGTAGAAGACAGAGAGGAGGGGAGGGAAGAAGGAAGGACAGGAGGAGAGAGAGTATTTGGTAGGACCTCACTGTGCACAATGAGGTACATTTCAAAACTACTAAGAGTAGAGTATAAATGTCTTAATAAAACAAAGAAGTAAGTGAGATTATGGCTATGCTAATCAGTTTGATTTAAGCATTCCCATTCCACATTGTATATCAAATCAGCACATTATAACCCATAATTGTATATGGTTATGATTTAATAAAAAATTTTTTAAGTTCATTTCTATTATTGATGACCAAATAACTTTACCTGATACAGCTACCATTTTGCTCTGATATCCAAATTTTCTGTAACATAGGAATATTTACTTATAATGAAATTATATAACACTGTGAGAGCAAATATTTAAAATGTTTAAAAAAAAACACTTTCATCTTTAGGACATCTTTCTTTTAAAGGATCTTTTGGCCAGGCATAACTTATACCTGTAATCCCAGCACTCTGGAAGACTGACGTGGGTGGATTGCTTGAGCTCAGGAGTTTGAGGCCAGCCTGAGCAAGAGCGAGACTCCATCTCTCAAAAATAGCCGGGCCTTTCTTCATGTGTCTGTAGGCCGTGCGCCTGTCATCTTTAGAGAAGTTTCTCTTCAAGTCCTATACTCTTTTCTTAATGGATTCTTATGTATCATGGCATTGTGCACATGAGGTGAGGTCCCCCCACATACCCTCCCTCCTTCAGCCTCCCTGCTCCCCACTTCTCTTCCCTTCTACTTTCTAGGCTGGTAGCTTTTATAATGCCATACTCAGAACTCTAAGTGTACCTATGACCTGCATTGTAATGGCTAGGTATGTTTTTACCCCTTTCCCTTCTACTTTCTCCATTTCTTAATTTCTAACAATTTTGACTTCTTTTGGTGCCCATGTGTGCCCATTAATTAGTTCCAAATTATTAGAGTGTACTGGTGGTGTTTATTTTCTATTCTTAAGATATTTTCCCTTGGGAAAGGATCTCCTGTTCCATCTAATTGCTGCAAAAGATATGAATTTGTTTCTTTTTATGTCTGAGTAGTACACGCCACGTATATTTTGTTAATTCACTCTTACATTGATGGTCATTTAGGTTTAATGAAGATCTTTGCAGTGAATTATGCTGCAGTAAGTATTGGGAGTGGAGGTATCTTTTTGATATTGTGACATCATTTCCTTTGAGTAAATACCCACGAGTGGGATTGCTGGAATGAATGGTAGCTCTACTTTTAGTTCCTTGAGAAATCGCTATACTGTTTTCCATAGGCTTTTACTAATTTGCAATCCCACCAACAGTGTATAGGTGTTCTTTTCTCTCTGCACCCATGCCATGCCAGCATCTACTGTTTTTGGACATTTTAATAAAAGTCATTCTGACAGGGGTAGGATATCTCTCTGTGGTTTTAATTTGCATTCCCCTGATGATTAGTAACACTGGCATTTTTTTGTTGTTGTTGTTGGGGATTCATTGAGGGTACAAGAAACCATGTTACACTGATTGCATTTGTTGGGTAAAGTCCCTCTTACAATCGTGTTTTTTCCCCAAAAGGTGTGGCACACACCAAGACCCCATTTTTTAATGTTTATTGGCCATTTGTCTTTCTTCTATTGAAAAGCTTCTATTCATGTTTTTTGCCTTTTTAATGGGGTTGTTGTTTTCTTGCAGATTTGTTGAGTTCTTTGTAGATTTTGGATATTAGCCTTTAAATAGATTATAGTGTCTGAATATTTTCTTCCATTATGTGGGTTGACTTAAATATAAATTCTTGATGAAATCTTTGCAATGTTCTTGGGAATATTAGAATTGAGTTAACGAATGAAACGGTGTGACTATTTCAAGTGTCTTGATCTGTATTTCACAATTGTTTTCCAAAAAATTCGCTACATTTAAAATACTTCCAAAGTGCATGAAACTATCCATTTCATCTCACTTTTACCAAGATTGATTATTTTTAATTTAGTGTTTACCTTTTAAAAATGTTAGTAAAATAATTATTAGTTTACTATTTTTATGTATACATAAAATACATCTTTGTGAATTGTTCAAATTCTTTGTACCTTTCCTAATTTTTCTACAAAAGCGTTAGTTTTGAATTTTTTTGTTTGACTTTTTTTCATTTTTATTGAGGGGAAGAATTTTTATTATCATGTTCACTATTTTGCAAAATTTCAATGGATTTAGGAGGTGCAAGTGTTTTTTCCAATATCATGTCCCTACTCATTTCTAAGGGATTTTCTCAATTGTTACAAGAAATAAGTTATTTACATATAAATAATTATATATTTTGATATTGTGTATTTATAATACAAATTATTATCCAATATGGCATGTATTCCCTTCTTAGTCTTTCTTTTAAAAAAAGTTTCTGGGCTTTGTACAGTGGCTTATGCTTATAGTCCCAGAAACTTGGGAGGCTGAGGCAGGATTGCTTGAGTCCAGGAATTTCAGGTTGTAGGTTGCAGTCAGCTATGATAATGCCAGTGAATAAGACCTTTTCTCAAGAATAAAAAAGAAAAAAGAGGTTATACCTGGTCTATTCATAACCATTTTCTTCTCCAAATACACAAATATAATTTAGAATCTGATAACTGATCATTTTCACATGTACTATAAAATGCTAGGGCTAAAATTTGGATTAAAATTTAAATTATTGCCAAATGGAATTTTTATATTACTCATTCTATTCATCCAGAAACTTGGGCAGTCCCCCTTTTCTTCATATCTTCATTTATTTCCCTTTGTAAATTTTTATCAAATTTTCTTCTTTTAGGTTCTATATATTTACTGTTGATGTTTTGCCTTACGTTTTATATTTTTATTTCTCTTATGAGCAGAATAGTTTCATACATTTAACTACTTATTATTCCTATACAATAAAGGCTTTCTGTTTATAATCATGATATGTGTTGCCAATTTGCCAATCTATCTTACCAGTTCTAAGAGTTTTTCACCTAAATTTTTAAGATATTTTAGATAGTTTTATATTATAAATAATTATAATTATTTTTCTTCCCAGTGTCTATAGTTGTTCTTTATGTTTTATATCTAGTAGCTGATAAAATATCTAAACTTTAAATATTTAATCTTATTCCTAAATGTATTCTTTTTTCAACTTCAAAGTATTATAGTGGGACATAAGTTTTGGTTACATGAATTGCTTTTGTACAATTTCAGTCAAAGTTATGCATGTGCCCATCACTCAGATAGTATGCATTGTACTCATTAGGTATGAATTTACCCCTCCTCTCCTGCTCCCTCCCACTCACTTGCTGTCTGTTGAGTTTGACTACCAAATGTGCACAATCGGTATAGATTGATTAGTCCCAGCTTAATAGAGAGTATATGTGGTATTTGTTATTCTATTCTTGTGATACTTCACTTAGAACAATGGTCTCCAGTTCCATCCAGGATATTCATTTGTTTTAAAGGCTGAGTACTATTCCATAGTATGCATACGCCACATTTCATTAATTCACTCATGTGTTGATGGGCACTTGGATTGATTCCACATCTTTGCATTCGTGAACTGTGCTGCAGTAAACACTGGCAAACACAGGAAACTCCTGGAATTGATAAACAAATTCAGTGGAGTCTTAGGTTATAAAATCAATAGCATTCCCATACACTACCAATAGTCAAGCTGAGAATCAGTCTTGGTGTGTGCCACACCTTTTGGGGGCAAAACACAATTGTAAGAGGTACTTTACCCAACAAATGCAATCAGTGTAACATGGTTTCTTGTACCCTCAATAAATCTCCAACAATAAAAAATAAAATAAAATAAAATAAATGACACAATACCTTTCACAAGAGCAACAACAAAAAATAAAATACCTAAGAATATATTTAACCAAAGAGATGAGAGATTTCTACAGGGGCTAAGGAGGTGAAAGAGTTCTGGAGGGAGAACTACAAAACACTGGGTAAGGGAATACAAAAGATGTAAACAAATGGAAAAATATATCATGTTTGTGGATCAGCAGAACCAATATTGATAAAATGTCCATACTACCCCAAATGATATACAGATTTAATGCCGTCCTCATTAAATACCAATGATAGTTTTGCTGATCTAGAAAATATAATTCTATACTTTGTATGGAGCTAGAAAAGAGCCAAAATAGCCAAAGACATCTTAAGGAAAAAGGACAAATTCAGAGGCATTTCTTTATCAAACTTGAAACTACACTACAAGGCTGTAGTAATCAAAACAGCATGATACTGGCATAAGAACAGAGACCCAGACCACTGGGTCTGAACAGAGAACCCGGAAATAAAACCATCCTCATATTGTCACCAGACTATTGGCAAAGCAGAGAATAACATACACTGGGGAAAATAATCCCTATTTAATAAATGATTCTGGGAAAACTGGATAGTCACATGTAGAAGATTGAAATGCATGTGTACCTCTCACCTAAATTCATCCTTAAGAGATTTTAATGTTTTGCCCATTAACATCAAGTTGGTTATGAGTTTTTAACCATAATAAAAAATAGCTACTTTTCCTAAAGTTACTAACATTTCCTATGTTTTGCTTTTGTTCTTGGGCAGAAATTTATGATACATTAAAATTTTTTTCTTTTAACCTCTATTGAGTTTTTCTTCCTCTTAACTCATTGATGTTATATGAATCGAGTTTCTTCCACTCTTATACTTTCAACTAGTTATTCTGAATTACTTAAAAATTCACTCATATTTACTTTAGAAATGTTTGTATGTGCATATATAGATAATAAATTAGAGTGATATATATTTTTTATTTATATAATATGTTGGATCTACAACTTCATAAAATTATTTTGAAAGCCTTAATCTAGTATATGTGAATGTGTGTGATCTGGAGTTATTATTCTTATATAAAATATGCTTAATTACAGAAATTTGGAAAACATTCCCTTGTAAAAGCATTTTCGCAAAAGTTTCTTTAGAAGTTAATTCTTTATAACAATTTTCCATTTTTTACAGTTCTATTGTAATTTAAGCAACAGTTTTTGGATAAAATCAATGAGAACAGACTCAGAAGGTAAGTGAACAAATCACATGTTGAAAGCCCTTTTTCCCTCAGTATTTTTGAGAAGTCGGATCAGGTAATTTTTTTCAGAAACTTTTTCATTAAATCTTATATAAGTTAGTAGGGAAAAATATACATGGCAATGAACTCTTATTGCCAAGAACTAAAAAAAAGGTTGAATGTATTTTGATAAGGTTTATGGGCAGTGAGATATAAAGCCATGCTTTCCTCTGAACAATTTAGGTTAGGGAATTTCAGAGATAACTTATAGGAGCTATGAAAATAAGAAGAAGACATTGAGTAATGAAGGAAAAGGAAGAAGCTCCAAAATAGCAAGTAAGGAGTGACCAAAAACAACTTTCTGATTATGTTGATGTTATAGTCAACAGTTAATTCCTATTTGTTACGTTTCCTCTTTCTCCTTTTATCGACATCATCATCATAATCACGATGTTATCAGGACAATCTACTCAGTATTACAGGTCATATATGGTAATTAATGTCTCATATTTGATGATTACTTACAATGTATAAAATATCTTATACAAGACATTTGAAAAATACTAAGGAAAATGATAATCGAAATAACATATAAAGTATGTTACAAACAAAAAACATATTTCCATCTATTACTTAATTGCAATTTAAGGAGATAACATAACTAATTATCAAAGGGTTGAACTGAGCCATCCATCTTAAGGACATGTCATTATGAGCACTTGAGGCCAAGGAAGGCTGCACAGAGAAAGTAGAATGTGAGCAAATTTTTAAGACAGAACAGCCTACTTGGAAAGAAGTATTTTTCTTTGACACTAGTGTATTACTGAAAAATGTGCGGTAAAAGAGTTCCATGATATAATTAATGTTTAAGACTATGGAAGTCATGTGTAAAGTTTGGAAGGGAGAGTCCAAGGAAAGGCAAACGGAGTGAGAAGCTACTCTAATAATCTAGAGAGAATGGTTATGTGACTAAAATGCAGAAGCCTTGTGGTACAGAAGAATGTCATTCTTGTTGGGTCAGGATATCTAAATAGTTCTGTAATGCCCACTCTTTCATCATTTATAGCATGCAGAATTTGAGTTATTTAGAAATTGCTTTTCATAGCTAACACATGGAGATAATAAGATTTGACTCGCACTTTCCTCCTCATCTCCTACTGGAAAGCAATGGAGGGAAATAGTTATTTTTAGTCTTTTTGCCCCTTTGGAGTTAGGGATAGACCTTTGAGATAGGTCTTAATGTCAAAGCCTTCAATTATTTTTAGCGTTTTCACCTCCTTTGAATCTGGGAATACATTTTTGGAATAGGTCTTAGTCTTTATCCATACAATGTTGATGTCTTCAGTTATTACACTCAGTTGAATCAAATTTCAAGCAGTCAGATCAGTGGGCAGAAATCTGTTTATGCTTCTCCTGGTCATGGGGTTTAACATACAGAGAAAGTCTTAAACACTTCTGAGTATGGCAAAAATTATTATATTTATATATGAGTTTTCTGTTTTAGATTCCCCCAATAGTTTTATTCCTATCTTAGGTATTAATGAGGATTTCATCAATAAAAATCTGGATTTGAAGAACTATCTAGACAACAACCATACAATATTTAAAAAATTTAGAATTACTGCTTCTCCCTCCACAGTAACCCCACCCTTCATTCCCCCCCAGCCATCTCAGGTGACCATAGCAATTAAGAAACAAAATCAGTAGAGGACAATGACCTTGTTTTCTGGGAAATAGATGCAAATAAGATACCTTACAAAATAAACAACTGTAGAGAAGGATGATGTTACATTAAACTAATTTTTATTCCCCTTTCTTGGATGCTTATCCCTTTCCTTCATATCCCTGTTATTATATTTTCCATTCAGACCACAAGAAATATTTCCATAATGAATACATAAATCAATTTTTGAAGACCTTTTAAAAATTAAAATGCATCCAGGCTGTGAGAATAAGAATGAATGACAGAGGTTTCCAGGAGCATTGAGGAAGTTCCAGGAAATATTATGGACTTTAAGCAGAGGTATCATATTGGTCAGCCAGAAAGAAAAGAGATTCAGTGTCTATGAAAGTTAGAAAAAAGAAAGTGTTTTCAATGTACAAAATGGTTGAAAAATATCAAGAATAACTTTTCAGTTTACATAAAATTCCAGGCTAAATTTTACTTCTTTTTCTTTAATCCTGACGTTTGATAATTTTCCCGCTTAAATCTCGAGAGGACTTGGCAGAAGCACAGCTCATAGCTGTCCTTCATTTAGAGATGTAGAGACTGGATTTAGATGGGTGCAGTGAAGTTTGTAGTTTCACTGATAGAGAGACGCAATAAAGATTTGAAGTTGGCAGCTCGTTGCTTGGGAAAAATAGACCTCAGGCAAAGAGATGCAAGGCAGGCTTTCTCGGGTCAAAAGAATGATGGTAGTCTTCCAATTATATTAAGACATATTTTTATAGGAGGCTTTTATGTAGGCAATTATACGTGGGAAGTTTAACTTTAAAGAAAGGCGGGCTTGGAGACAATGATAAAATATAGTTAATTGTGGCAGGTTTTGTCACATTGTTTTTCTAAAGGTTAAACTTAATCCAAAAATATCACAGGTGATATTTTGAAATTTTTTGTCATCAACATCAGGGATTCTCACAGTACGAATCAAGACATGAGAAGTTAACATTTCAGACTAGTTCTCTTACATGTGCTTCTGTGTATTAAGTTATTCGTACAATTATTTGGCTCTCTGTAGTCCTAACATGTTACTAGATGCGAGATTTACATTGTAAGATATTTCAACACATATCTGAGTGTATTTTAAAAGTGGGTATTTTTTGTTCTGTTTTTCCAAAGGAAGTTTTAATAATGTGCAATTCATTCTTAATTCTAGTTCAAAAGGCTTTAAGAAACTGAGGTGTTCTTTGAAGTGCTTTGAAAGATTTTTAAAAACATCTCTCACAAACAAATTTGTTTTTTACAGACTGCTCTGCTCATTGACCCGCTGAGACACCACTTCAAACGTTATGGCAAACCTGTGGACAGGCAGGCAGCCACAACAAGAGGACAGGACAGTCTTGAGGCAGACAAGCCGCAATCATGGCGAAAGAGACTTAAAAAAAAAATTCTCAAGAGTCTCTCAGACTGAAGGTGAAAAGTCACTCACCAAGTATAGCAGATCCTGTAACCAGAGCCTGTAGTTCAAACCTCGGGTAGGGATATGATGAAATGCACTGCTGGACCCAGCGGCTCTTTGCCACCAGCCAGACCGTGCATGCAGAATATGAGTTCCTGCAGCAGCGTCTTTGAACTTGCAAAGCAGCAAAGCTCTGCTTATCAGTTAAAATGTATTTTCTGGTACATTAGCAATATTAACAATATGAACATTAAATAAATTATTCTAACGCTTTCTAAAAAAAAGACCTCCTTTTAAAATTAAAAAAAAAAGAATCCCATTTGTTCCTAAAGAGCTTTCAGTACATATTGATTGTAGAAATACGTATTTAAAAACCAAAACTATTAAGAATGTATAATACGCTCAACAAATCTTGATTGCATTAATCTTGAGAGTATTTACAGTCCTTTCAGTTTGGTCCGTACATGTTAATAGCATAGTTTATTCAAGCAGTTCTTGTGGCTTTGACATCTTGCAGTAACTCTGAGGTCCACAGTATGGGAGGAACTGCACTACCCTTTGTTTCTAAGAATTTTCTTTGTGGTTCTTTTATAAACTCTTATCCATTTGGAATTTTCAACTATGTTGAAATAGTATGGTTCCATTTACAAATTTTTGAAGAGTGGTTTTCATAAAGCAAATTATATTTAGATATAATAAGAGGGTTTATTTTTTTGTTTAAGAAATTTACTTATAAAATCTTGGAAAATAAAGAATTCTTTTACAAAAGAAATAATGTGTATTTCCAATGCATGGTATTTCACATATTAGGTAATGATTTAAAAATTGGTTGGTATATGGAGATAGACACTTACAATATAAGTGGCAGATTTAACAGCAGTTCTGTAATAGCTTAGTCTTTTGTTGGGAGGAAAGTAAATTCAATTTAAATGTCCATTTAAATACTTTTATCACACTTAAGTACAGAATTAATGCCAATTTAAATATTTTTACCATACTTATGAGTAACACATTTGTAAAAAAAGAAAGCAAAATCTGGCATTTGGGCAGAAGAGATGGCAATAAGAAGCAAGAACTAAGTCATAGAACTTGTTCATTTGGAAGAGAGTAAATTTTAAATATATTTTAAAAGAGGTGGATGGGAAAAGATAGACAAACATGGTATTTATATATCTGAATCACTTACAAGGAAGTGTGTAGAGCCCAGTGTTAAAATTATTCAGTAGGAAAAGGAACATTTTTGGAGCATTAAAGATATTTACAGTAAAAATTATCCGTATTATCTATTATGTGAATAAAATAATGAATCTTGAAATAATAAAATGTTCCGTTAAATTTCATGAAAGACTACAAATATTTTGACTGGGAATTCCTTTAGGTATTCGTTGACATTGTTTAATAATTATTACTCAAAAATTAAGTGATAAAAATATAACTTAGCCATTCAAAATTATTCTCAAAAAAATTTGATATGTCTGTAGGAACATGAAACATTAGAGTATCTCTCAAAACTCAGCCACAGAAAATAAGAATTAATAGATCATTGACTTTAAAACTTAGGGAAAAGAAAAAAAAAGGAAGTCATGTTTGACATGCTACAAAAAAGTGGCAAATATCTGAAGAGATGAAGAAGTTAATTAGTTTGATTTAATAATTCCACATTGTAATTAAAAATCACAACATCATGTCATAACTCACAAATATTTACAACTATAATTTGTTAACATAATAAGCATTTCTTAAAATCCCAATACTCTATAATATTTATACTCAGAATATGAGATCTTCTTTCTTTGTTTTAATTTTAAAAAATGTTATTGTTATTTTAGATGCTCAAGAGTTGAAATAAAATTACCTTGGAGCAGATTTCATTATTAATTATAGTGGTGAATTACGTGAAGATACATCTTTAGATTAATATTTTTCTTAACCCACGTTTACTTCTTGCTCAGGAAGTTTAAAAACAAATATTTTGTATTATCTTTACAGCTGATATTCAAAATAAAGCAAATCCATAGAACTCTGCTGCTTTTAATGTGAGTTCATTTTTGGTAGCTGAAGCACATTACTTGAAGAAATCATTGTTATTTTCTATTTCCTATCTCCTAAAAAACTCTGTCCCCTGTGTTTTTCGGAAGAAGATATCAATACATTGTAGACATTAAATAAATAAAAAGATAAAATATAGTACCTTTTGTTTCTATGTTAAATTGCTTATTTACATTTTCTCCCCTTTTAAGGTTGATGTAATCTCTGTTTTATTTTCTTGACATTTATTCCATTTATTCTATTGCAATCTAAACTAAGACCATTAGAGGAGAAAGATAAAGTACTATGAAAGTACAAATAAGAAACCAATTAATTATTAAGAGTATTCTAGGTCCTTATATATTTTTAAATTATGAAGATTCTCTTTTTTAGTGAAGAAACATAGGTAGACAGAAAACATGATTTTCTTTTTATTTTGTGTGTTATTTGATTTTTACACATTCAAAAGACAAATGAAATAACTCTTTAACATAGAGGTTGTTGCTCACAAGCTCTCATCTCCTTAGTAATTGATTGATTGGATTTTTCCACTTCCATTACTAACAATGGCTATCAGGAAAAAAAATCAGTCTTTGAAACTCTGAAAAACGATTTTGTTTGTTTTTGTTACTAAAGAGTGGGGGAAAAGGCACGCATGCATATAAACAGTGAATCTTCAAGTTGAACTTGAGGTCTTGGATGAAATTTATAGTAAATATCAAAATACAGGGGCAAGTAGGAAAAATATTTTGTGAGGAAAAAGCAGGGAACTTTTATATTGCTGATAATATACATAGAATTTCCTATGAGAAGATTGGGCTTAAAAGGAAAGTCTGGATAAAATTTCAGGATTTAAGAGAATACCAATAAAGTGAAGATTGACATTAACCAGACCAGGCTATAAATACCACACAAAGAGACCAAACAAGTCCTCCCCTGACAGGTCTGGCCACCTCTCCCCTTCAGAGCAAACCGATAGTGTACAACACTGGAAGGAAATTTTGGGGGTCAGCTCAACGCAAGATGTTAGAGAACTTTTGTCTTTGGAAAAATTCACGTTTGTTTATTCACCTGGTCACTGTATTAAGTCTAGGTTAAATCACGCAGAACAATGGCCCATTCGAGTCTCTGTGAGTGTCATCATTTAATTATCCTTATTATCTTTCTTGTTTCTTGTTTTATCACTCAAAATAATACTATTCCTTTTTTTCCTCAACATCATTTTGAGGTGGAGAAGGAAGCCATCTTTATGGCATTGGTTATTTAAGAAAAAGTTCTAATTACATGGCCTGAGGAAAAGTAAAATATCAACATGAAAGTAACCATAACTTTTTCATTGCTCTACCTTATAGACTTAAAAAATACTAGTGCTTAGAGCTAGTCTTATATTGATAGTATTCATTTATATACATATATATTATTCTGCTTTTTAGACTTTAATATGAATTATATAGGAATCTTAAACTCCAGCTGTTACAAATGTTGGCTAATTATATATTACTGAATAATAAAATATTTTTGCTATTTAACATTAGGTATCCCAATACTGATTTTAAGAATTCTTAAACTTTACAGATATTATTTTTAAATGATCAATATAAATATGAACAATATATAAAGGCACTGATATTCCAATATTATTGATAATTTTGTAATAATTATTATCTAAAATATATATTAGTTAAAAATTCTAAATTCTACTTTAAATTGTTACTTGACTTGATTAAGAAATATTCAAAGGATGTTAATTAAAGACTTGCCATGTAAGAGCAATATGCTCGTTATAGAAGTTTCCAAATTAAAAGTCATACAGTCAGGAAAAAAAATGATGTTATATGTAACTTTCCAAATTAAAATAATCTATGGAAAGAATATTATCAAATAATGTATAAAAAGAATATGTCAATTATACTAGTGGCTTAAACTGAAAATGTTGTTTTGCAAATAATAATACTTCAATGTAGATAATTAAATTATATTAAAATTATCTTTATAGAACCTTCAAAATATTGTCTACTCTTGTAAAACAGGATTAATACACTATATTTGACTAATTGTAAAGCAAGTATAACTAAAGCCTCAATTATGTGTTTCGGTGATGACATTGGAAATGGGGGCCGTGTGCCACAAAATTTGAACTATGTTTTATGAAGTTATAGCAAATGCATGGTTCTAATACGAATGAATACATTATTTGTCAAGATTTCTTTTCCTAGTAACTCACCAACTGCTATTCTTTCTGCTTCTTCTGACTGCATTTGATAGTGAGGATGCATTACCTTTTTTTTCAAACCAACTTTTCATCAAAGAATAATCAATGCCATCTGTACTCTTGCTATCATCTCATAACATGGCACTGAAACAATTTATTCAATTCAATGCAGAATATTACATTTCCATTTTGTCTTTATTATTGCACATTAATTCCAATTTGCTTTTGCATCTTCTAAGCAAAAAAAAATTGATATCAGAGATTATTGCTTATTTACCTTTGCTTAGCCCAGTACCTGCCCCAGCAAATGTCCAATAAATAATTTTTAAATGAGCAAATGAAAGAATGCACTGATGCTAAGGAGGTATTTTGTTTAAAGTGGCATTCACTGTCTTTCTTGGAACATTTTTTGATATACTGATTTTTAAAGTTGATGGGGCAATTCAAATCAAATACAGGTAAGACGAGATATCCAAACTGGTAATTTTCTTTTATTTAAAAAAATTTTTAAATGTAATATTTTTATTTTCCATTTTTGTGGATATGTAATAGTTGTACATATTTATGGAGTATATGTAATTTTTTTAAAGAAAAAAATTGGTTTAGAGTTGGTTGGTCTAGAGTACAGTGGCATCAGCATAGCTCACTGCAACCTCAAACTCCTTGGTCAAGTGATCCTCCTGCCTTGGCCTCCCAATTAGCTGTGAGTACTGGCACATGCACCATGCTTAGCTAATTTTCCTATTATTTGTAGAGATGGCCTCTTGCTTTTACTCAGACAGGTCGCTAACTCCTAGGCTCAAGCAATCCTCCTGCCTCAGCCTCCAAATATGTGGTATTTTGATACAAGCATACAACATGTAACGATCACATCAGAGTGATTGAGATAGCCAGCACCTGAAACATTTATAATTTCATGTTAAGAATATTCCAATTCTATTCTTCTAGTTATTTTGAAATATACAACAAATTACCGTTAATTATAGTTACCTGCTTGTGCTACCATATGAACACTAGAGCTTATTCCTTCTATCTAACTGCATTTTTGCACCGATTAATCAAAGTTGATTTTCAAACTGTGTTCCATGGATTGCTGGAGGGTTTTAGAATGCTGGTGGAGAAGGGAAGAGGTGAAAGAAAGGGACGTGTGGAGTAGAAGATCTAGTTTATACATGGGCACCAATAAAATATTCTTTGAAGAATTTGTTGTGCTCTTAAAGAATGATAAGAAAATTCTTGTTCAGCAATCTGGAGAGATAATTCAGAGGTGAAACCAAAATTTTCATTTAAATTGAAATCATTGTGATAAGAGTGAGAACTGTTATGATCTGTTCTCTGTTGTATCTCCCATAGTCCTGGCTTAATAAACATCAATTTTTATCAGTGATGCCAATGACAAATTGGATAATATTCTGTATATACACAATGTCATTTAATCCAAATAAACTCAGTTTTACCACAAAATTTAGTTTTATCAGTTGTGATTGTTTCTTGTCTTTCTATGTTGATGATTGAGTTGGGTTCAGTTCTGTACTAACTTTTAAATTTGTAAATTTTATATGAGTTTAAGTAAAACAGTATTCTTTGGAGCTGTATGTTTAAAAGGGAAAATTTAAAAGAATAAATTTAAAAGTACAATTGATGAGACTGTTCAGAATCGAAATGAAGCAACTAGCGAAGCAGTATCTGTACCCAGTGCTCAGTCACGCAGCAACTATCCTCCCATCCACAGCGGAGGCATGCATGCAGAGAAAGCAATATTCTGAAAACTCACACAAAAGGAAGACACAAATGTCATGTCTCATCTTTCCTTGCTTTTTGAGGGTGAAAAATGCCCAGCTTCTCAATAAGTTATACATGATAAAACTTTAGTAAATTTTTCTGTCTCCTGGCAAATATTTTGAAGTTCATAAAATGAAGCATAAAAATCAGATTCTCGTTTTATTTCATCATACATTCAACACTATAGTTATAAAAAGTGTATGCAACAAAGTTTGTCAATTGATATGGATTTATGGAATTTTTCAAAGCAGGTATGTGAGAAAGAATCACACACCACTGGGAAAAATGCTTATTAGGCCTTCCTCTACAGACATGGCGACAAATATGTAAAGTAGATAGGCAGTGCTGAAGGTGCAAGGATTACTCTTGTCTCATCTCTGGGCGTATCTCTAGATATAATCTAGAGAGACAGCCAGGGAGCGCCTATCCAAGATGTTATTTAATTGGACTCTAATGCTGAATGTGAAGTCTTAGCAATTCAACTGGGCCAAGGAAAGGGTGTGGTAAATAATCTCGTATTTTTTGTATTATCATTATACAGTCCCATACAGATAAGGTCTATTACTCATAGAATATATCATGTAAAGATAATATATAACATTTCATTTCATCACTAAATAAGTTGGCCAAAGTCTAGTGATGGTTTTAGTGAATGAAAACAAGGGCCTCATAGAATGCAGGGCTAGTGGCTTTTCTAAAAGCTGTTGGAGAAAAGTACATTCAAATTTTTACCACTATATGGAGCACGGATACAGTAGTCTCAAAATGCATCACCTCTCATAACAGTGTTAGACGCGTGCTATGCAAATTGTTGTTAAGGTTGGGCCTCTCCATTGCAGAGTTTTCAAAGCCTTTTGAAGCAAAACCGTTAGAACTCCCTTTGTTTTTATGGTAAGTTTATTGAATCCATGGCAAGGTGTTAGCACAAATATTTCAAATGAGACAAGAAACACTCTTGTTTTCCAATAAAGAGATTTCATCAACTTTTGGTTCCACTGTAACACAGCTTCCCTACTAGGCACATCTTGCTAATATTCGGAGAAAGCCAAAGAAACTGCTTTTAGTGATGTACTATCACCATGTCATTTTTTTTTTTTATTGAAAACTGCAGAGACAGTGTCAGCCATCAAAACAGAGTTTTCAAGTTTTGATTTGAAAAGTAAGTAACTTATATTTACTGTTTTAAATCTTTGAAAGAGATAGAGCAATTTGGCTAATTTTGGAAACTGACATTATTGAATACAGAATGGATAAATGATACATTTTAAAATTA
Source organism: Arctocebus calabarensis (assembly GCA_963573935.1). Lineage (NCBI taxonomy): Eukaryota > Metazoa > Chordata > Mammalia > Primates > Lorisidae > Arctocebus > Arctocebus calabarensis. The sequence continues at coordinate 25,586 of CAUYON010040781.1, forward strand.
TTTCGCGATGAATGATAATTTCAAATGGAGGAGGAGCTGTTTATCAACCAATTCCAACCTGAAAATTTCACAATTAAGGTTTGAGAGCAGATGTTAGATAATGTTAGTAATTCAGCCTTGAAACAATTTTCTGCTACTTCTCCCTTAGTCTTCCAGGTGAATTGAACTGAAGAGCATCATGAAACTGCAGGATGAACAGTTAAAAAACCTGCTGTCATTTGCAGTTGTTCTGTGTATTGCAGAATTGTTTTTATATGAAGCAAACCAAAATAAAACAAATAATTTGGATGTGGAAGCTGATACAAAATGCTGTCTCCTTTACAATCTCTATTTATAAATTTTTGTTTTGAAAATAATCTTTGCGTTCTCACTGATTGCCCTCAGAGTAAATATCATATATTAAAACAAAAAATAAATGCATACAAATAAATGACCATTTACGTATGTAGTGTTTGCGGTTTTATGTAGTTTTTATTTAGAGAAAAGAATTTATCTTTTAGAAGTGCTTGTAAAGAAGATTCTAGATGTCCTATTTAAGTATTAATGCAAAGGACACACCTTTAAGTTCCTCACTTCAAATATGGTGACTGTAATAGCTAACTTTCAGGGTTGTTGTTAAGAATTAAAGATAATGTGTGGAATGTTTACAGATAATTTATGAAGCAATGTTGAGGCACTTAGCACAGTGTCTGTCCTGAAATAATCATGCCGTAAATTCTGTTACTATTATTACTCCAGGAGTAATAGATGAGATGGACAGATGAGAAAAGATTCATTCGGAGAAGACTCGATAGTTCCGGCATTTTTGGCCTCGGCATCATAGCTCAGCTAATATTTCTTACGTTTTGTCGTAGTTCCATTTGAGAATCCTGCAGAAGCCATGGACCTGCCCCCACTAGAGTGAATTTATGCATTTTTTTGCTGTGTTCACACTTTTGTACAGGGTCTATTTATCCAGAGACTCCAGATTAAGTCTTGACCCCAAGTTTAATCTTCGGAGATACTAGTGATACAACAAATTCTTCAATGAAATAAGCCCAAGACAAGTATACACACGCGTGCACACACACACATATGTAAATATATATCTCTACCACTATGATATTCCAAATCTCACTTCATTGAGTTATTGTTTTGTTTTTGGTGAAGAACATTTCTATGGATCATCAAATTGACTCTTCCTGTATCCATATTCAGATGTCTGAAATTCCCTGCCTTAAAATGAAGGGGACCAGGGTGAGGGAAGAACATTATAATTGGCTTTCTTCTAGCAATGAACCTGTACTTAAAACAAAAAAATTATTTCCTCAAGCTACAGTATGACAATCATAAAAAACTTAGAAGTACGTATAAAGGATAAGAATAAGTAAGCAAAGGCTGCAAATGGTTGAAACGTTGTAATTTAGATTATTGATTTCTGTTTACCAAAGTTATATATTTTTGTTAAGTGGAACAAATGGTATGCAACTCATTCCTTTGAATTTTATAATTCAAATAATTTGAATGTTTCTTTCTTTCTTTTTTTAACAAGTGAACAGTTTATTAAGAATTAAACAAAGGTGTGATGTGATACAGTACAAGCAAGACACTCAAGATAGGTATAATAGTACTACTTACACAAAAACTTAAATTTCACCTCAAAAAAAAAATCAAAGACAACAGAGAAAGCAATTTCACTGTTATAAGATAAGGTATTTCATGCAAAGTATTAACTCTGCCCCACCCATTTTTGAATGTTTCAAAAATATTTTCAGATAAGAACAAAAGAATTTTCCTCCTTCTTTCTTTTAAAGAAAGAAAAGACATAGACAATAGCATTTACTGTACATCAGTGGGTGTCTCTGTTCCCTTCCTCACAGATCGTATGTCAAACATCTCCCTTTGGAATAACAAAAATGACCTTTTGGTGCCATAAGCTCTGGCTGACCTTTTAGTAGCCATAACAGTGGCGGAGAAACAATAAAGATACATCAAGCGAGAGTTACTTCTTGCCACTGCAATACTCAGGGAAAGAACCGGAATGCTATATGGCACTTGCTCTACTAAATTTGTAAGTAAAAAATTAACAAAAAGACTTTCTGTTATGAGCATCAACTTCATGACCTTGAAGTGGTATTTAAATAGTTCACTTAACATAAAGCTTACAGCAGTCTGCACTTTAGAGAAAGTGTAATTTTCAGAATACACTTTAGTGAGTGATGTAAATATCAACATTTTGAAAGATTATACGTATATGTATAGCTTAAAGTAAATTTATTAATGGAAAATATAATTTAAACACAAGAGTACTATGACTTAATTTTTTTTAAATGCAATAGAGAATAATAGTTTTTATGTGACTGCTTTCCATTAATTAAAATGTTAACGTCAGCTTGTCACAAAGAAACTATTTCTTTTCAAAGGACTTGGAACCACACACTGGGCTGATGTTTGAAATCCTGTATCTATCTGATTTATCTCTAGGGCACCATTTGAACATTTATTATCTTTGCTGTCCAGAGTTTCTAATTTTGTTTATATTTTTCATGAAGTGTGGAATCACAATTATGAATTTATATAAACCCAAGCTCTGTAGTTAAATAAGATGAAAGACTTGAATTACTTCAGTACATTCCATTGTGAGCAAATTGGTATTCTGGTTACAATGTGGCTCCGGCTCCTAGAGAATTTGTCCGGGGTGGGGGAGTGGAAGGATGGCGGCAGGGTCTGGCCTGTCCCGGGACAATGAGTTCACTTCTTCAAATAAGATTTCTGTAATTAATTATTTGTGTGATGTTATTTGTTAACTGACAGACACCTGTGATTTGCGTCTCTTCATTATTTTTGCTGTCATCTTTTCATGTTTTTCCTTAATTTCCAGTCTTTTTCTTAGACTAACCCATCTCAAAGTCCATAGTAAAATATTTTGTTAAAATAATAAAATAATCATTCAATTCTCTTAGAAAATACTTTTTAAAAAATGTAATTAAAATTTGGATTTAGGTTTATAGTAACTTTCATTAGAGTATTTCTTATAAATAACTCCTGGCTTCATCTCTTTTTTTGAAGGGAATTGTACTAAATATCTACTATGTTCTGGGTGCTGTGCTAAGCTTTTTAAGACAAAAAATGAATTAAACAAGACGATACTCAGAAAGAACCAATCTTGTTGAATTGCACTGCTGCTCTCTGGTTTGCCCACATCATGCTAAAAAAATTGGTGGATTCCCCAAAACTCACCAGTTGGGACAGGAAATAGGGAGATGGGGAAGAAAATGGCATAGATGATATATTCAGTAGTTTTGAATAGAAATAATTGAAGCATCACTAGTCTTCTCCATATTGCTTCTTCTTGCTATCATTCCAAAGAGAAACTCCCCTTTTTCTTTTCCTCACTTGTCTTCCTTTCAAGGTTCAGGTGAAAATATAACCTCTGTCAAGCAGCCCTCTTGTCTAGTCCCTAGTGAACATATGGGGACTTTCAAGGCACTTATTGCTGGTACCACTCAATTATTATTGATAGATGCTACCATAAATTACTCATCTTTATTTAATATTTGTCCCAAATTTGCAATTAGCTTTTAAATCCTGCAAGGAAGGATCCGTATCTTCTAAGCTTTCATATGCCCATTGAAGTGCTTTACTTTTACCCGATACTCTGGAAATGATTGCAATATTTTTCTTTAGATGTAATAAATATAGGGCATTTTTTTAACTGGTTATTAAAAAATATTCTTTTCTATTCTTAAGTAATACATGTGATCCCAGGGAGTGAAATAGTAAACAGTAAGTCTCAGAAAACCTCAAGTGACATAAGTAATGATAACTTCTACCTTTGCATGGGTTATTAAAAAGATGAGGCATGAAGAAGATTGCCATGGCAATTGCAACAACAACAAAAATAAACAAATGGGACTTAATTAAACTCAGAAGCTTCTGTGCAGCTAAGGAGACAACAAACAAAGCAAATAGACATCCTACCCAATGGGAAAGGATATTTGCATATTTTGAATCAGACAAAGGCTTGATATCCAGGATCGATAGAGAACTCAAATTAATCCACATGAAGAAAGCCAACAATCCCATATATCAATGGGCAAAAGACGTGAATAGAACCTTTTCTGAAGAAGACAGATGAATGGCTAACAAACATATGAAAAAATGCTCATCATCCCTAATTATTAGAGAAATGCAAATCAAAACCACCCTGAGATACCATCTAACTCCAGTGAGAATGGCCCACATCACAAAATCTCAAAACTGCA